>PVKP010001529.1:0-143906 GCA_004027715.1 Plecturocebus donacophilus | reverse complement strand
CACCCACATGCCCACACACCACACACCCACACACCACACGCCCATGCTCCCTCACACCCACACACCACTCACCCACGCTCACTCACACCAGGACCATGTGGATGCGCTGATGAACCTGACAGGCACAGCTCTGGGATGTGGCAGGAAACCAGTGGGTGGGCAGGGCAGGGGGTGCCTGTAGAAGACCCACACGGATGTGGGGAGAACACGTAAACCCCACACAGACAGTGGCCCCAGCCAGGAAATAACTTTTTTCTCATCAATGTTTTATAATCAAACATTATTGAGGGCCTACTGTAGCTTCTTTTTTTGTCTTTTGAGACAGTCTCACTCTGTTTTTCATGCTGAAACGGAAGTGGCGTGATCACGGCTCACTGCAGCCTTGACCTCCTGAACTCAAGTGATCCTCCTGCCTCAGCCTCCTGAGTAGCTGAGACCACAGGTACAGGCCACCATGCCCAGCTGATCTATTTTTATTTTTATTTTTGGTAAAGATGGAGTCTCACTATGTTGCCCAGGCTGGTCTCGAACTCCTGCCCTCAAGTAATGCTCCTGTCTTGGGTCTCCCAAAGTCCTGGGATTACAGGCATGAGCCACCGTGCCCTGCCTGCTGTAGTTTTTTCTTTTTTGAGACTGAGTCTCCCTCTGTTGCCGAGGCAGGAGTGCAATGGCACCATCTCAGCTCACTGCAACCTCCGCCTCCCGGGTTCAAGCCATTCTCCTGCCTCAGCCTCCTGAGCAGCTGGGATTACAGGCACACACCACCATGCTCGGCTCATTTTTGTATGTTTAGTAGAGACAGGGTTTCGCTATGTTGGTCAGGCTGGTCTCAGACTCTAGACCTTGTTATCCTCCCACCTTGGCCTCCCAAAGTGCTAGGATTATACGTGTGAGCCACTATGCCTGGCCCCTGCTGTAGTTTTATCTCTAAAATGGGGGTAGAGCAACCCTGATTCACCATCCTGTGAAACTCCCACTTCAAAGGAGATCAGAGGATACACTTCTGTCAATTATGCACGTGGGTATCTGTTTTGGTTATCTTTGAAATTGCTTTTGTAGTGAATCTCAAGTGGAATAATAGCAACAAATCATTTTACTGAACTCTCCAGGCACTCCGCTATCCCAAGAGAGATAAACAAACTGATTGTGGAATTTTCACAGGACCCTTGGAGGTGGGCACCACTCTCTCCAGCTCACAGCTGCTGAAGCTGAAGGAAGCCCAGGAAGCTGATGGGATTTCCCCAACTGAGCAGACAGCAGGGCCAGAGCAGGGCTCCTACTTCTCTTTCCCACTTTCCCAATGTCGCAGCTCCTCAGGCTGCTTAGAACACCAAGGCCTGGGCCCTGATTCCTACATCCCATCCTCCAGGCCGGGGGCCAGGGGGAGGGTGGTCAGGAATCTGCGTTTTAACCAGCACACTGCGCCCCCAGCCCCAGTTGTGCAGAGTGACTCTGTAAGCCTCAAGTTCCTCATCTGTGAAATGGGCTACTCCTTCCCCACAGGGCTGCCGTGGGGATCGAGGGAGGAAACTGCTAGGTGGTCATTTGGAAAACAGCCAAGAGGTACCTGGAAGAAGGTTCCACTGAGGAAGATGCCTCTGGGCAGCCTGACCAGCTCCTCCACCTCCACTCCCACCATGGGAGCCCTTGCGAGTATGCAGGGACTTCGACCACGATGGGGCTGCAGCCACGACTCCTGTAGCTGCTTCTACTGGAGGCATGAGCAGACCCAGAAGCCGCTCACCAGTCACCGGGGCTGCCGGGCCCAGGGACATCATACAGAATGGCATCCTGCACTATACTTTTCCAGGCAACAACAGCACGTGGAAAGCCACCTTGTGAGCCTTCAGCAGTTTCACACAACAGCACACTCATATCTACACCTGTACACACCGGTGCTTCTTTGACAAACAGGGTGGCTTTTCCCAGAGATTCTCTCCCTTGGCCAAACCCACATGCCCTCTCTCCTCTGGGCTATTACCACCAGGGAGTTTAGGTGAGGTGAAGATTCCAAAAGGTCAGTTGTAACACTGTCACCCACGGGTCCAGAGTCCGGTGTGGGAACCTGTGTTAAGGTCCACACACAGAAATGCCCGTGCAAACCAAATGGTCATCACAGCCACATGTGCTGAGCGCTTCCTGTGGCTGAGTGCCATGCTGAGTGATGTCCACACCATCTCATGAAACTCTACTGTCCCCTGGGAGGAAGGTACCATCACCATCCCCGCTCATGACACGATAAGTTGTTGGCAAGTCAAGAGAGGCTTCAAGTAGGAGAGCTGAGATTCAGACCCAAGAGGAAGACCCTGCTCATTTACTACTCAACACTTTTTTTAAAAAAGAGCTTTTTATGGGTGTGGTGACTCATGCTTATAATCCCAGCACTTTGAGAGGCTGAGACAGGCAGATCATAGTCAGGAGTTCAAGACCAGCCTGACCAACATGGTGAAACCCCATTTCTACTAAAAATACAAAAATTAGCCAGGCATGGTGGCAGGTGCCTGTAGTCCCAGCTACTCTGAGGCTGAGGCTAGAGAATCGCTTGAACCCAGGAGGTGGAGGTTGCAGTGGGCCTCAATCGTGTCACTGCACTCCAGCCTGGGTGACAGAGCAAGACTCCATCTCCAAAAAAGAGGCGGGGGCTTTCGGTATCCTTGGCCCTAGAGACCTGGCAGTGAACAAGGCTGAGCTGGTATCTGCTCTCATGTCACTGATGGCCTAATGAGGGACTCTGGAGATTAAGCTCTTAATCAATGGTCTCTACTAGTTTCCAAAGGCCACTGGTTCCTTTCAAACGGGAGATCTCCCTGCCTGGGTCCCTGGCATCCACTGTCAGCCTGAAGCCCACTAAGAAGACCCTATGAGGAAGGGGTCTGAGTTAGAGCCAGGAGACCTCTTTCACTTAACATCAGCAAGCAGGAACCAACTCCTGCAGGCTAATGAGCCAACAAAGGGCACCTGGGCAGACCCTGTCTACATTTTGGAAAACCAAAAGCAGCCTCTGGGACTCACTCTTTTCAGCTCTATCCATTCCCAAGGCCATCAAGGGGTGGGCTTGATGGTGTCTTTAAGCACAGGGCTCAAAGTGGGGGCACAAAAAATGCAACACTGACACCCTCTCCCAGTCAAATGATGGCGACGCACCTGGCAATGCACCTGATGCTTTGGCGGTCTCCTTTTGGCTGGCTCACTTATCGACAGGCAGAGGCCTGATCACAGGCAGAGTCCCTCCCTGGCATTTCCAGACACAGGCCCATCTCTCCAGGAACCTTTATAAAGACATCTCGTAAGCCCTCGGGCAAATCTCCTATTTGAGATGGACTCATTAAGCTGCTGATATGTGTGGGATGCTTACCATGTGTCGGGGCTCTTGCACTAACAACTTGTTACTCTTGTTTTGCAAATGAGAAAGCAGCACAGAGAAGTCAGTGACTGGCCCAAGGAGCCAGTAAGTGGAGCCCTTTTACCCAGGGAGCCTGTCTTGGGCATACAGACTCTAACAGCCACCTGTTTACTAGGTGGAATTGAGTCAGTTGGACTGGAAGACTGTCCTCGTGTCTCAGAGGGGTCCTTGGGCGCCTGAAGTCCCTGAGGTAACCACACCCCCTCCCTGTCAAGGCCCCGCAACCTGATCCTGGCTCTCATATCTCTCGTTTTAAAGTCCCAGAGGTCTGCCTAGCAACAGCCCTGGGCTGCTATGTGGCCACTCAGGCCCATTTTTCCAGATGCATTGGAAATCCAATTTTTGTATTTTTTATTTTTTTTTAAACGGAGTCTCGTTTTGTCACTCGGGCTGGAGTACAGTGGTGCAATCTTGCCTCACTGCAACTTCCACCTCCTGGATTCAAGTGATTCACCTGTCTCAGTATCCTGAGTAGCTGGAATTACAGGCACATGCTATCATGCCCGGCTAATTTTTGTATTTTTAGTAGAGATGGGGTTTTACCATGTTGGCCAGGCTGGTCTCGAACTCCTGGCCTCAAGTGATTCACTCACCTCAGCCTCCCAAAGTGCTGGAATTACAGGTGTGAGCCACTATGCCTGGCTAGAAATCCCAATTTTTATGTGAAATATTTTCATTCAAAAATGCTGACATAAAATGCAATTTTTTAAAATGTGAAGGCCAAATAATCACATTTGTGGGCAAAACTCAACCTCTGATGCTACCAGTTTGCAACCTCTGCTTTGGAAGACCAAATGTGTCAGGAAGTTTCAGGAATGCAGGAAGAAAAGAGGGGCCCGACACTGAAATAGAACCTAGGGCTGTATGAGGCTCTTGTTAACTCCACACAGCAATTGCTTGGGTTCAAGGTTGTATTCCCATTTGTAGATCAGAAAACAGGCTCAGAGAGGTGAAGTGAGCTGCCCAAGGACACACAGCAAGTGGGTGGGAGCACCAGGATCAGCATCCAGGTCCACCAGACTCTAAAGCCCTAGGCCTCTCGGCACTACACTGTGCCCACTCCTTCCACTCCCCCAAGCCCTCAGCCCAGCTGTCCCAGGTCTGCCTGGCAGTATGGAACAGTGCTTCTAGAACAGTCGTGTCCCAGATGGCTGACTCGTCATGCCCCAGTGAGTGTGGGGCAGGTGGAGGCCCAAGCGGGGTGACATGCCTGTGTGGCTCCACTGTGAGGGGCCTGGCCCAGGGTGGGGCAGGGAGGAGGCGGGTAGGCGAACCTTCTCATGCTCTCCTTTGATTCAGGGTTAACTCAGCTCTGACCAATCACCTGGCTTCAAGTGTGACCCAGTTTTGCAGCTTGGCCAAAGCCGAATTGGGGAAAGTCAAGCAGGCCTGAAAGGTGGAACCAGCTCCTGCCACCTGGCTTGCTGGGTAAATCAAGGCGACACTGAACCCATCCTGGGACCCCTCCAGCTTCCACATTTACTGATTCTAATCAGCCCAGGACTTTGATGCACACCGCTCCTGAGATCTCACTGATCTGAGATCAGATCACTCCACCTCAGTTCTGTCACCTGTAAAATGGGGTGAGTATAAGCCCCTACTTCATGGGTAAGAACTGAAGAAGATATTTATAGTTTGTAGCACTGCTCTTGATACCCCTGAGAGGCTCAGTGAATGTTTTTACTTTTACTATCACCACCTACCACCCCCGTTCCCCTGCAAACGTCTAGCACCGGCAGCTTCCTTCCTCCCTGCCTTCCAGAAACAAGTTGAGCGCAGACAGCGTGGGTTAGGTCTTGTGCTATGCACCAGGACAGAGAAGTGTCAAAACCCACAGCTGCTGTCACTGGGGGTATCTGAGGGCCTAACACTCACCAAGATACATATGACTCCTGCCATCAACTGCAAAAGGTATGGGATTCAAATTCAGAAGAGCTGTGTTTCTGCAGGTGTGACCCCACAATTCTCAACACCCCCGAAGCCTCAGCTTCCTCATCTGCAGAGAAAAACCAGATCCCTAGATCATTGGGATGAGCACACACATTCCCAAGGGCTTTCTGAAGTCTTAGTCCCATCACTTGTTTTTATGATGGTCATTACTAGGTTAACAAAGATTTGTGGTACCTGGTTCCGGAGTTACACTGGGAACATAATGGAGGAACCCTTATTCAGGGTCTCCCCAGCTTGCCTGATCCTAGGAATCGCTGAGGACACTGGTGAAAATGCAGAGTCCCAGGCCACCTGACTCCAACTCTCCCAGATCAGCGATTAGGGAAACATGCCAGTTTGCTAGAGAACACACAGTTGCTCAACTCAAAAACAGGCAATTAAGGTTTCCAGGGTCATGTGATATAACTGAAGGTATCACTTTCTGGGGGGTCGGAAAGTAGAGCTAGGGCTTGGGTCTGTTACTTTGCCAGCGGTATGACCCTGAGCCAGGCCTTCAACTTATCTGGGCCTCCCTTTCCTCAGATGGGAATAATCACAATGAATCCTAATGCCCAGGCAGGAGTGAGGGTGGAATGTCAGGTGTCTTCTCCCTCCTGACTGCCTTACTCCTGTTCTGGGGACTAACATGGCTTCAAGCAAGGGGGAGCTGGCCTGGGTGGGAGGGCACCTGGTGGCCTCGCATCAGGACAGGTAGCGGGCCACCCACCTCTCCTTCAGGCAGGGCCTCAGTAACGTCCGACTTCCCAATTCCTCGGGACCCTATCAAAATAAATTCTTTCAGATGGACTTACAAGAAAACTAGAAACATTTTCCAAACACAAAGGGATATGGCAATGAAGTCCTCCATTCTGGCGGAGGTGAATCCCTCTGCCACGTTGCAGGAGGGCCTCAGCTGGTCCCTTCCTCCCTGTCTCTGTACTCCCTTCATTCAATCAATATTTACTGACCACCCACAGTGTGCAGACCCTGGGCTCAGCACCAGGATCCAGTGATGAACAAATAGATATTGCCCCTGCTCTCGAGAGCTTCGACTCCATTAAGGAAGACAGACTAAGAAAACGAACTGCACAAACAAATCACTGCAACTGTGTTAACTGTGCTAAGTGATCTGAAGGACCTGTCCAGGTGTCATAAAAAGGTGCAGCCAGAAAAGGGGCAGCAGGTAAACCAACTTAGGTTGAAGAGGCAGTCTGGGAAGATTTTTTTTGAGGAAAACTACTAGTTAGCTAAGCTAATCCAGTTAGCTGCTTCTCTATAATCTATCACTCCATCTACTTTCCTTCCTTCTACTTTCCTTCCACAGTGGAAAATAACCATTTGTTCAATGATTTGTTTCCTACTGTCTGTGCATCTTCCCCAACAGCCTGGAATCATCATGAAGGTGGAAATGGTGTCTGTCTTGTTTTCCCCAGAATCCCTCCAATAAATTTTTGATAGAGGGGAAAAAAGGAGTGAACCCCACTTCCCTGGTGGTTAAATGACATCAGACCTTACAGTGTAAAGGTTATGCCCTGTTCAGCTCTCTTTTGAGTATCCTCAGACCATCGAAAGTCTCAGGGTGGTACCACTTTGTCTTCAACATCTCTCTCTAGCACGTGGCAATATCTCTTTTTTTAACAGACCCAGCAACTTCAGCAGGCACCAGAAGCTAGTGAGAACCAAACACATTGCAATTATTTCTATCAATTTACAGCAGGTAATATTGCTTTTCCATGTTCAAAGATGTTATAAGGTTAACTTTCATCAGTAAAAGTGTTAAGTTCAAAACCTGAATAATTCAAAGAAAAATTATTAAGTAAATAACACATCCTGCTTAGGAATCTGCCAAAAATGATGACAGTACCAGAATAGTGGAAGGGTGAAAATCCCTGACTTCAGTTGCTATGGCAGAGACATACTTATTAACATGCTCATTAAAGTCCTTTCTTTCCTCTTCCTCTGGGTTCACTGCTTGACCGTATTTGCTGATCTCTCCTGCAGCTACGTGTGACCGGGGCTCTGAGTTCTGGACAAAGGACTGTGAGCTGAAGTGGTGGCCCCACATGTTGACCTGCCACCTAACTGTCCCCATCCTCCTTTCTCTCCCCACCACTGCCAGGCCAAGGAGAGGATCCAGCACACCCCAGAGGAGAACAGAGCCAGGAGATGGAAGGAGCCAAGGCCTCTGAATTACCCAGGGGGAGCGGAGAACCCCATCTTCTGCTGGGACTTCACAAGCGGTCAGCAAGTCCCAGCATAAGTTACATTGATCAAAAAATACACTTGGGTTGCATGACAACACTGAGATTTGTGGGTTCTTTATAGAAATTAGCTGATTTAGGTTAACACCAAGGAGGCATCTCTAGTCTGATTTCCTGCCCATCCATAAATCTTCTCTGACAGCCTGGATATCCTGCTGGTTTTTCTGTAACGGATAGATACCAAGTGCCTAACAGATGGCTGGTACAGTTCTAAGGGCTTTACAGAGACAAACTTGGTTGGTCCTCACAGCAGTCAAGTCACCTCCTGAGTCCACAGCAATGAGCTCCAGACAGGCCCACCATTGTCTACTAGAAGGGACCTGAAAAACTCTGGGTCAAGTCTCACACTCACCTCTTAAAACACTCCCCTGTGCTGGGAGAAACCTTCCTAGTTCTTTGAAGTTTACTCTTGTGACATGGTTCCTATAGCCCTTCTTACTGGCTCTTCCTACAAAGGGCATAGGGCATAACTCAAAGACTGTGGGGCGGGGGCTTAGATTGGCTGCAACCCTAGCTCTGCCCTCTCCCAACTCTGAGCAAAGACAGCTGCTCCTACCCTGCAGGTGTGTAATGAGGGTGAAATGAGATCATGACTATCAGCCACCTGACATCAGCCTGGCACAAGGGGCAGGGCGGGGAGGACAATGGGTTCTTACAAGCTCCTTCTCCCGCCCCATCTTACGCTGTGGGGCTCAGAAGTGAGTCAACGTGCCCAGTGCTGGGTGTCCCGGATAGACAGTGAAGAAAGAGGCACTGTTATGTTACGTAGCATTGCACGAGGGATTTTAGATGTCGGGAGTCAGTCCACTTCCCTCCAGGAGGATTAGTTTACAGGAAAGGTGGGTGCAGTGGGGGGGCGGGGAGAAAGGCCACCAACCCAAATGAGGGATTTTAGATGCTGGGAGTCAGTCCTCTTTCCTCCAGGAGGGTCAGTTTCTGGGAAAGGCAGGTGAGAGCCCAGGGTGGGGGGGAGGGGGAGACCACCAACTCAAATGAGGACTTAACCAGGTACTGAAGGCCAACATCACCAGAGAGGTCAAGTGGATCCCATGGACCCCCATGGGATGTGCTGAGAAGGATGCTTCACCTCTGGGGATGCTTCCCCAAAACGCTAACCCCATCCACTCAGGAGGAAACATCAGACAAACCCAGACTGGGGGACGTACTTTTTGTTTGGTTTGGTTTTTTGAGATGGAGTCTCACTCTGTCGCCCAGGCTGGAATGCAGTGGTGTGATCTCGGCTCCCTGCGACCTCTGCCTCCCAGGTTCAAGCAATTCTCTGCCTCAGCCTCCCGAGTAGCTAGGATTTCAGTGACGTACCACCATGCCTGGCTAATTTTTGTATTTTTAGTAGAGACGTGGCTTCACCATGTTGGCCAGGTTGGTCCTGAACTCAGAACCTCATGATCTACCCACCTCAGCCTCCCAAAGTGCTGGGATTACAGCATGAGCCACTGTGCCCAGCCAGCCTGGGGAACATTCTACAGGATGCCTGGACTGTCTTCTTCAAGGCTGCCAAGGTCACAGACAACAGGGACCAACCAAGAAACTGCCGCCACCCAGAGGAGCCTGGGGACACATGGCTTCTGGATGCAATGTGGGGCCTTGGATTGGATCCTGGAGCTCCATGAGGACATCAGTGGAAAATGGGCAAAATCCAAATAAAGCCCAGAGTTTAGAGAATATCCACGCACAGTAGTCAGTTTCTTAGCAGTGAGAATGTGGTAATGGAAGGTGGGAACCCTGGCGGAATGGATGTGGGGTGTCTGTACTAGCTTTGCAACTTTTCTGTAAATAAGCTATTCCAAAATAAAAAGTGCATTTCATTAAGAGAGAGAGAAGCAAAATACCAGAATGAATACATGAATTTTAAATCATGAGTTGAGGGCAGGGGTTGTCTGTTTGGCTCAGCACTATGTCCCTAGCTTCTAGAATGATACCTGCACACAGGCCCTCAATCAAGTGTTCAACCAACAGATGACTGCTGCCTGGCCTGCTCCTGGTCTGTGGACAGGCGCCCTGGAGACTGGCCAGAGTGTCCTCCAGCAAGATGACTAGCCTTGCCTTCTGCCCACAGGAAGTGCTGTACCCCCTCATGGCCTCCCCAGCAGGGGCTCAGCATAATCTCCTGCCTATATATGCGCAGGGCTCCCTCTCTCAACTCTGAGTCAAGACAGCTCCTCCTAGCCTGCAGGTGTGTCATGAGGGTGAAATGAGATCATGACTATCAACATCATGGGCCTACCAGGCCAGGCCTGGTAGGAAATGGTGACCAAGCCCAGCCTCCTCTCCAGCAACCAGGGCCCCCTAAGGCTTCCACTTCTACAGTGTGTTCTCCCCAAGGCAACAGACTGTGAACACAATTCAGTAGATGACAGCTGACACTGGGGGATCCACGGAGTGGCCTCAAGAAAATCAAGGCAATAACACTCCCCTCCCAGGGCATGAAACTGGCTAAGAAAGCCAGCTTCAGCACAAAGACAGGCACTTGGGACTTAGCTGCGTCACCTGCTGTTTGTGTGACCTTGCCCAAGTCCTGTACCCCCTCTACATCCCTGCTTCCACCTCAGGGAAATGGGAATGGGAAATGGCTCCTACCTGACTTGAGGATGGACTGAAGGAATCCAAGGAAAGCCTTTAGTCTAGCACTCGATACACAGTGGTTATTGGGGGTACTACTGTTGTCACAGCATAGCCCTGGGAAGTCACCTGAAAGACACCCTGGGGGCTGAAGGTGTTGAAGGGTCTGCAGAAAGGGTGTGTCACTCCAAAGGAATCTGGGCCAGCCCTAGGACCGCCAAAGAGGACAGCAGGTCCAGTGGCAGGGGCCCATGGTGCCATTCCCACACCATCAGAGGAGGGGAGCCCCGGCTGACACCTGAAGGAATAAAGGTCCTGGGGCCAGGCCCAGGGTAGGGGGTTGCAGAGTATGGGATGGGGCCCAGAGGCTGCCTGTCCCCAAAGCAATTAGCCTGTGGGGCCCTCACTCCTCTGCCTCCAGCCTCAAGTTCATGCCCACCAGGCTACCTTCTAAGAGCCCAGGGTCCTGCCCACTCTGAGCTTGTCCTGGTCACACTGCCATGTGTGACACAGAGGCAGCACCCTGCCTGTCACAGGCCATCATCAGCCCTCGGAAGGATTTGTTTGGTGTTTAACAGAATTGGGATCAGTGGCCAACCATTTTCACACAATTTATCAGATTTTCATTGTCTCTTGAAAAATCAAGGCAACTGCAGGCAGTAAGCAACAGAGCTGCATGACAGCTGCCCCTTCCCTATAGAGCCTCGTGCTCCAGGTGGCCACGGCCCACATCTTGCCCAATCATCTACGGAGGTACCTGCTGATACCTGGGGGTGCCTGAGTGTTCCCATGTGATTGCATCTGTGTCCTGCAATCCTCGGAGGCCCTGGTTTTACCATGTCCACCTACCAGATGATGACCCACCGCTGAAATCTATTAGTACTTAGCGAGGTGCACAGACTGTGCCACCAGGAAAGGCAGAGAAAAGGAAAACATTATGCTGCCTCCAAGTACACTTGCCTCATATTACACATGAGCTCATCTCACCCTCACAAAACCCCTGCAAAGAAAGTATGAGCATCCCAATCTGCAGATAAGGAAAATTGAGGCTTGCAGAGGCAAAGTGTCTTGTCCCAAGCCCCATATCTGGTAGACACTGAGGAAGCGATTTCAATCCAGAAAGCTCTGCCGCATGAGTGCAATGCGAGGGTCGGTTCCAAGGGCACTTGACAGGGTTCCCCAGGGGACCTGCAGTCAGTCCCCAGAGGGGTTTGCAAGGTAGAAGACCATTTGGAAAGGTGGCCAGGGTTGGACCACCACAAACCATTTTCCCCTGGAGACTTGGAGACATTTACTGCATACCACAAACATACTCTTAGACCCAGCAAGATATCAAAACACCTCAAATATCACCAGGGTTCCCCAAAGTTCTCAAAGGATACTTTAGGTAAATTCTACATGTTGGTGACTCCTGGTGTGAAAGCAGGAGGGGAGGGAAGATCTAGTGAACAATAATAACAGTCAACAAGGAGGAGACTCGGCAAGGCAGGGGAGCACGTGTGAGGTGCCAGGCTCTGGGACCCAGCCCCTCACTTCACCAGCTGTGTGTCCTGGACCATTCCCATTCCAGCTCTGTGCCTTGGCTTCCCATTTTAAAAACTGAATTAATAAAGAAAACAACAGACTGAAAAGGCAACTACAGAATGGAAGAAAACATTTGCAAACCATATACCTGATAAGGGGTTAATATCCAGACTATATAAGCAACTCCTTAAACTCAGTGGCAAACAAATAAAAAACCCTATTTTATTTAAATGTTTGAGACAGAGTCTCACTCTGTCATCCAAGCTGGAGTGCAGTTGTGCAGTCTTGTCTCACTGCAACCTCTGCCTACCAGGTTCAAACAATTCTCCTGCCTCAGCCTCCCAAGTAGCTGGGACTACAGGCGCATGCCACCACACCTGGCTAATTTTTGTATTTTTAGTAGAGATGGGGTTTCTCCATGTTGGCCAGGCTGGTCTCGAACTCCTGACCTCAGGTGATCCACCCACCTTGGCCTCCCAAAGTGCTGGGTGTAGGCGTGAATCACCACACCTAGCCAAACTTCCACCCTTGCCACTTTTTCTTTTTTGAGATGGAGTCTTGCTCTGTCACCCAGGCTGGAGTGCAGTGGCACGATCTTGGCTCACTGCAACCTCCGCCTCCTGAAAAACCCCAATTTTAAAAAGCACAAAAAATGTGAACGGACATTTCTCAAAACAAGCCATACAAATGGCCAAGATTTTGAAAAGATGCTTGAAATCCCTAAAAATGCAAAGAAAAATCACAATGAAATAGCACTTCATACATGTTAGGATGGCTATTACCAGAAAAACAAAACATGTTGGCAAGATGTGGAGAGAGGGAACCCTTGCACACTGTTGGTGGGAAGGTAAAATAGTACAGCCACTGTGGAAAACAGCATGAAGTTTTCTAAAAAAATTAAAAATAGAGCTAGCACAGGATCCAGCAGTCCCACTTTTGGGTATTTACTCAAAAGAACTGAAATCAGGATCTCAGAGACATCTGCACTCCCATGCTCACTGCAGCGTTATTCATAATTGCCAAGACGTGGGAACAACCTCAATGTCTATTAGTGGATAAATTAATAAAGAAAATGTGGTATATACACACCAAGAAATATTACTCAGCCTTAAAAAAGAAGGAAATTCTGCCATTTGTGACAACACTGATGAACCTGGTGGACATTACATTATGTGAAATATGGCAGACACAAAATGACAAATACTGTATGATTCCACTTATGTGAAGTATCTAAAAGAGGCAAATATGTCAAAACCCCATCTCCACTAAAAATACAAAATTAGCTGGGCGTGATGGTACATGCCTGTAATCCCAGCTACTTGGGAGGCTGAGGCAGGAGAATTGGTTGAACAATTCTCAGAGATGGCACCACTGCACTCCAGCCTGGGCGACAAAAGTGAGGCTATCTCCAAAAAAAAAAAAAAAAAAAAAAAAAAAGGCAAGCTCACAGAAGCAGAAAGTAAAATGGTGGTTGTGGCTGGGAGGTGGGGGAAATGGGGATTGTTAAACAGGTATAAAGGGTAAGTAATGCAAGATGAATATGTTCTAGGGGTCTGCTGTATAACCTTATGCCTAGAGTTCACAATGCTGCATGTGCACTTTAAAATGTGTTGAGGGTGCTCTGCTGTTAGGATTGATTGATTGATTGATTGATTGTGATCTCAGCTCACTGCAACCTTTGCCTCTTGGGTTCAAGCAATTCTCTGCCTCTGCCTCAGCTTCCCGAGTAGCTGGGATTACAGGTGCCCACCACTACACCTGGCTAATTTGTGTATTTTTAGTAGAGATGGGGTTTCACCATCTTGGCCAGGCTGGTCTTGAACTCCTGACCTCGTGAAGGTATTCTTACCACACAAAAAATAATGGAATTAACAGTGTGACTATAAGTGATAGCGTGAGATTTGAGGGGTGATAGAGATGGAGCTGTTCTGTATCTGGATGGTAGTGGAGGTTACATGATAAACAAGTCTTAAATTTCACAGAAGAGTGCATAAACACACACAACTTTATTATATGCTAACTTTAAAAATAAAACAAAGAAAATAAATCATGAATCATTGTATCTGCTATAAGGCCCCTGAGATTTTTTAGGTCCAATGACATGCCTAGCCCAGTGCTCAGGACATTAGAAGCTTACGGGTCGTTAGATATTACTAGTAAGATAAGCATTACTTCTCCTCCTCCAAAGAGATTCAAGACCCAGAGCAGAATCTGACAAAGGAAACCTAATGTATGGAGGGGCTACCACAACGCCAGTCCCCAGTACATCAGGGACATCCAGGTCCTCTGACTATACTAACTGTCATTACAGCCAGGCCTCTCATCTTGAATAGGGTTTCCACCTTTTGGAGAAACAGAAGTTTGTCTATTTCAAGCAGATCTTCCTTCCTGTGTAGCTGTGCTGCCTGGCAGGTGCCAGGAGGAAGGCTGGTGGTCAAGGGCATGGGGATTATGCTGTCTGATGCACCAGCTGTGACCCAGCATTTCTGAGGGTCGGTTTTCCTGGACATAAAACAGGAAGGATCATGCCCACTCAGAGGGAGAGGAGGTATCTGTAAAGGACCCCACATGTACCCTGGCTCTTGGCTGTACGGAGAACCCTGAGTTCACCCCGCCTCTCCCATGGGTCAAGAATTTTTTTTAAAGCAGAGTCAGTGTTGCAGGTTTTTTCCTGTCCTGTATTCTCACATATACAACCAATGTAATTAGGTTAATAGACCTAAAAGTTGACAACAGACAATTAGGCTAATTGCCACTTCCTTAAAGGATCAATCAGGGCTGTGTTTCCCAAACAGCGTTTTGAGAAACGTTACTAGCGGCTCCATAAATGACAGGGCATCTGTGACTATATATGTGGCAAATGCTGGGCTGAACAAAATGACTCTGGTTCGTTCAGTACAGGACTCTTCAGACCCCTTAATGAGGCAGCCAGTGTGGCATGGAGGGACAGACTGGAGGACACTGAGTCAAATTAATCATACAGACCAGGGCTTTACACATTTTAATGAATACATGAATCGCCTGGGGATCTTGTTAAAATACAGATTCAGATTCCAGGTGGGCACTGAGATTCTCCACTTCCAACAAGCTCCGAGGTACCACCAAAGCTGCCACCTCAGACTGCACTCTGAAGGGCAAGGATATAGTAGACAGGTAAAGCCCCTTACTGTTCACTTTACTGGAGGAGTAACAGATTTGCTAAAGGTCATGCAGGAGTGACCGGAACTCCATGCCCCAGCATCCCCCTGCAAAGCTCTCTGCCGCCACCCGACCTGGCTTCCCTGGTGCACTCAGCCCTGCTTGCCACTAGTTCTCCCAATTCAGTCCTTCTCAGTCTTGGCTGTGCATTAGAATCACATGACAGACTTTAACGTACAGTCAGGGTTGAGGCTCCCTAATTTAGATGTACTGCGTAAGCCTCACCCCAAACGCCCTCTTCATACCCTGCCTGTCTCTCCCATGCCTGATGAAAACTGGCTAGGAGTAACTCCCAATAAAATATGAAAGGATTACCAGATGGGGAATGGAACTTAACCAGGACACAGCTGGCTAAAGCCCTGTCTCCAGCTACTATGGCACCACAGTCAGGAATCCAAACTGCCTTGGGAGGAGCACATTCCATCTCACTCTCTGTCCCAGTTAGCAGGTAAACATGCTGCTCTAAGCTGGAAAACCCCCAGTGGTCAGCATGGGAAACCTGAGCTCCTCGAGGATGATGCCATTAGCTGGTGTGGGGGTCTTTAGTTAAAGACCATTTCAGAATCAGGTGTCAGGCTACATGAGTCTAGGGGGAAAAGGTTGATGGTTTTAAGCTTCTTAATGAGCACTGTTGGGTGAAGATTATCGAAGAGAAATCCAATGAATCCAATTAGAAGAGGTCTCAGTTCTCTCTGAATTTAGTGAATGGAAAAGAGAAGGCTTTAGACTTAAGCCTACAGGACACAGCGGAGCTCTGGTGCCAAATGGCAGTGTTCCAATCCCAGCTCCAGGAACAGGAACCACCGTGTTTCCAACTCCGCTGCACCTCCACTGGCTCATCTGTGAAGTGGGGTGACAACAATGCCTCCCTTGTGGGACTGTGGGGGAATTAAATGGGCTGATACAGTAAGATCCCTACAGCAGTACCTGGCACTAGCAAATGTTCAATAAACACGAAATACTGGCTTTTTCACATAATTTTCTCTATGGCCTAATACTTATTTTCTTTTGCCCTGATTTTTAAGCCTGTGTGTGTGTGTGTGTGTGTTTTGAGATAGGGTCTTGCTCTGTTACCCAGGCTGGAGTGCAGTAGCATAAACATGGCTCACTGCAGCCTCCACCTCCCGGGCTCAGGTGATCCTTTCACCTCAGTCTCCCAAACAGCTGGGACCACAGGTGCACACCACCATGCCTGGCTATTTTCTTTTTTTTCCCATAGAGACAGGGTCTTGCTATGTTGACCAGCTTGGTCTCAAACTCTTGCCATCCTCAGCCTCTCAAAGTGCTGGGATTACAGGTGTAAGCCACCACATCGGGTCCTTTATTTATGTTTTTAAAAACTTGCTGAACAGCATATGTTCTTGTCAGCTTCCTGGAATTCTTTCTGGAAGAAAAGAGCAGGGTAGATACAGGCATTCATGAGAGCTACTCTCTGTTGAATGTTAACTCTGTGTTCAGAGGCCCCTGTGGTGACTGGGACTTAGCTTGGTGTAGGGACTGATGGGGCTAGCAGGGTCCCATTCCTTAATGGGGCCTAAGGAATTAAGACTGGGCCAGGCGCAGTGGCTCATGCCTGTAATCCTAGCACTTTGGGAGGCCAAAGAAGATTACTTGAGGCCAGGAGTTCAAGAGCAACCTGGTCAACATAGTGAGACCCCATCTCTATATAATTTATTTTAAAAAAGGAATTCAGACTGAATCCTCAGAGCAATGAGACCCATTTGAAAGCTGAGATCAGGACATGAAAATATCAGGTCAATTTTGGAAAGCTCAGTAGGGCATCCTGAGGAGGTCTGGGGTATCCTGGAGGGGGAGAGACCATTTGGAAGGTCAGAATGAAAAGTGGTAGAGGCCAGCCCCATGAGGGCCCATGACCTGTGCAGGCACACAGGATCACACACTCAGAGGGGTCATTGCTTGGCTGAATGCTCTGCGGCTGATGTCCTGAAACTCAATACTTTTTCAACAAGGGACTCCATATTCTCTTACTTACTTTTTTTTTTGACACGGAGTCATGCTTTGTCACCAGGCTGGAGTGCAGCGGTGAGATCTTGGCTCACTGCAACATCCATCTCCCAAGTTCAAGCGATTCTCTTGCCTCAGCCTCCCAAGTAGCTGGGACTACAGGTGTGTGGCATCACACCTGGCTAATTTTGTGGTATTTTTAGTAGAGATCAGGTTTCACCATGTTGGCCAGGATGGTCTTGATCTCTTGACCTTGTGATCTGCCCACCTCGGCCTCCCAAAGTGCTGGGATTACAGGCGTGAGGCACCACGCCCAGCCGGGACTCCACGTTTTTATTTTGCACTGGGCCCCACAAATTATGGACCTGATCCTGCATTTCAGGGACGTTGCACTTGCCCCTACATCTACTCGACCAGGTGAAGTAGTGAAGGTTATGTTCTCTCCTTAAAATGAAGAAACGGAGGCTCTGAGATGGGAAGTCAATGGTCCCAGGGCGCATCTGGTCAGTGGCAGTGTGGCAGCACACCCCAGGTCTTGGGGTTTCAACGTGGGGGCTGTCACTGTAGGACAGCAGCTACCTGCACCTCCCGGAAGGCAGTGCTCAGGCACCACTGGGCCTGGGTGCAGGGCTGCCGGATGCTGTTATCTTCCCTGCTCACCCACCCTGGGCTAGTGAGCAGGAGGCAGCAGGTGCTACTGGCCCCAGGCCAGCCGGAACTGGGAACAACACACACGGATGTGGGTCACAAGCCCAGTTCCACAACTGTAATATCCAGCCATTAGCGAAACAATTTAACAAGAGCAAAGCAAACACAATAAATCATTGAAACCTCAGCCACCCTCCCCTGCATTCTGCCTCTTTCCCTAACCCCAAAAACAATCTAGAAAGAGCAGATTCAAGGGTGGAGAGGGAAGATCTCTCCACTAAGGGCTGATAATCTGCCCACTGAAGCTGGCATATCAAGACACCCCATGTCTGTGGCTTCCTTGACAGATTTCAAGACGCATTTCCAAAGATCGAGTTTGGCTCAAGCACAGTTCTAGGTGCTGGAGATGCAACCTTGAAGAAGCCAGATAAACACTTCTTGCCCTCAGGAGCTCAAATACTAACGGGAGGGAGAGAGAAGCAGCATGATAATTAGGTGAATCATATCGTGTGTTAGGAGATGATGGGTGCTTAAATAAAATGACACAAATAAATATAGCGGCCAAAACTGATGGGGCGCTTTCTCTGTGTCTAAATGCTTTACCCACTCTGTCTCATCCCTCAACTGTTCTACTTCAGTGGGTATTCTCCTCATTCCCATTTCACAGACAGGAGAACACAGAGCTAACTTGCACCAGCTCTACAGGCAGTAAGAAAATTAAAGTATCCATAGGGAAGGGCAGGAGCACGCTATTTTTCCTGCTTCTGACTTTTAGAAGAGCAACATGAGCAGGAAGACTGGTTTTCTCCCCGGCCTTGAACTGGAGGAGGAGGTCTAATGGTATAACCCTCTCCACTCCCCATAGTTCTTAAAAGAGCTAACAGGATGGTGGGCCCCTCCAAGCTCTCCCGTTTCTCCTAGATCTAAGGCTTTGGAGCTAACAGCCCAAGTTCAAATCCCAGCTCCACCAGCTCAGGCATTGCATGGCCAGAGCAAACAGCTTCCACTCAGTGGAGCTCCCCTCTCCTTCGATTTAAAATGAAGATTAAAACTCCCTCTCTCAAGTGACGAGGGAATAGATGTCTGCACCCCAAAGTGTGTGTACAGTGGTAGATGCCCCTTGCGTGCCAGTTCACGTACATCCCCACTCCTGGGACCCATCAAGCCCTCCTCCCTTCTCTCAGAATGCAAAGAGAGCTGGGCTACATGCCACCCACCTCCCCATGGTGGGGTCTGTGGCAGAGGGCTGAGCATGGAGCTGACATTTGATGAATGCTTGATGAACACACACTGAAGAGGAGGAAGGAGCATGGGGATGGTAGAACCTTCTGTAGAACCCAGATCCTGGAGCCTTGTAGTTCACAGAGCTTAAAGAGTGCACGTTTGCTGGGCCCAAACGGCTCATCCTCCAAGGTGCAAATGTGAAGCACTGAATTCCATTCTGCAGTGAGCCCAAGCCCTGGAGGTATTGCCTAGTTAAGCTGGGACCTTCCAGGCAAGTGGGAGGGAAAAAAAAAATCTGGGACCCCTGGCACCTGGGCACTCAGGGACCTGAAGTACAAGGGAGCCCCAGACAAGCTAGCTTCTCAGAGCTGAGTGTTTCTCTCTTTAAATATCAACGCCTGATACGGAGCCCTTCAAGACCAAAGGCTAGAGCTAGCCTCACCCATTTTCCTTACTTCCCTTACCTGCCCCCTCAACCACCAATTCAAGAGGCACAAGGTTGGGAGCCATGTGTGACCTGAGACCCAGGTCCACACTTCCCATTTAGCACCCATGAAGTCCGAGATAAGGCCCTCATCCCTGGAGCCTCATTTCTTCCTCTGTAAGATGGAAGGGTGAGGTGCAGGGAGAAAGGATTAAAAGATCAAAAGCAGCAATTTCCCCAACAAGCTCAAAATCACTGGAACCTACTGAATCACACCAGGGCGGATGAGGGGGGCAGGAATCTTTATGGTCGGCTTGGGAAAGGGGAGACTTTGTGGAACCAGGAATTGATGTGCTGACCACAGCTCTTACGGTCCAGTTAACTGATGGTATTAGGACTGCCCTTGAATTCCATCAGAGGGGCTTTTCTTGTTCAAAACTGCCTGGGTCTGCCAGCCACAGGGCTGCCCTGCAGGTGCAAGAAGCAAGCAAACACTTGCTAGCTGGTATCAGTGGCCAGGGCAGGCTGGAAAACCACGTCAGCCAATCAAGGGGTCTGAGGCCGGTGAACTCTTTGGGTCTAAAGCCCAATATATCCCATGCCCTGGGGGGTCATGGCAGGCTAAGGACCTTTCTCTCTGGGTAGACTGTCGCTTTACCCTGACTTCACATGTAAGAGGAGAGGAAGAAACACCTCCTGTGACACAGGCATCTGAATCACTATTTTATGCGTGAGGAAAACCCCTCATGGAGAACACCTCCGTACACTAATGCCCTACTTCTGGGCTCTAGATCATGCCAGGATCCGTTAAGCGTGTTTCACGCACTCAGTTGTCACAAGCAGAAACCTTATTTTTAGCCCCAATTTGCAGGTGATGAAACTGAGAGCGCTCAGGGACTTGCTGAGGTCAGTCAGCTGAGCAGTGACAGGAAGTTCTGAACCCAGAGCCTTTGCCCTTAACTTCTAGAATCCACTGAGCTGTTCAGTAGAAAGAACAGAGTCAGGATTCGAATCCAGCTCCTCCCTGCATTAAAGCCCTGCTCTTCTCCCAGCCAGACACCAGGTGTGGCTGCCTCAGGCCAGGACATCCCCTGGGGCTCCACACCTCAAGGGAATCTCTGGTGGAGACCCCTTTCCCCCACAGGCTTCCAGAATGCCCCGTGCAACCTAGACCATGAGGCAGCTGGACCCCACAAAGAACTCATTGTGGTGACTGCAGAAAGCCAAGGCCAGACCCTGTGGCCCCTCTGCAGAGCCCTGCCCAAGGCGTCTCCTCCCCTTCCCATGGTGCCCGCATACCCAGAGGACAGGGCTGGGGCTAGCGGTGGGGGTGTGGGCAGGCCTCCTGATCTGCCCGGCCAGGGAGAGCCTCAGGCTATAGAAACCTAAAATCCTCCAGCTGCTGCCAGGCTGCACGGGGCCCCAGGCCCCTCCGGGCTCATTTCAGGTGCCCTGACCCACCTGTCAGCTGGGGTGGGGGTCCACCAAGGAGGCTCTGTAGAGGGAGGAGAAGGATGCTGGGGTGGAAAGGCTGTTTCCATCGGGGGGTTGGGGGAGGAAATCTGTTTCCTAGTGTGGGGGAGGGGGTTCGGCGGAGGGAAGGTGGGTGGATTTGTCTCCTGCCGCAGGAGGGGGCCTTCGCCGCTCTGGCTGGCTTCGTGTGCGGCAGGGGGCTCGCCTGGGGTCCCTAGGGGCCCGCCGAGGCATGCACGGGGCGGGGGACCGCTTTTGCATGCAGGGCGGGAGGGGTCCGCGGCGTGCCGGGGTGCTCCCTCTGCCCGCAGAGGGGACTCCCGAGTGGCCGGAGTCGCCGCACTCACCTCCTGAAGTCAAAGGGCATCGTGCCGCCGCCGCCGGGGGTGGGAGCGCTGCAGGCCAGGCGGGCCGCGGCGCCGCGTGGGTCCCAGCCCGCTGCCAACGCCTCCTCCGGCCGCCCCGCCCCCGCCGGCCGCCCCCCGACACTCGCCACTCGCCACTCGCCTCCCGCCGCCGGGAAGTGACGCTCCGCGCAGCCCATTGGGCGCCGCCCGCCCGGCCGCCCCTTCCGCCACCCGGTTAAAGGGGCCCGCGGGCCGGCAGGGAAGGGGCGGAGAGTCGAGGCTGTCTGAGGGGAAGGGGGTTCCCCCAAAGACTCCAGTACCTGTTCCTTCAAACCTCCTACTTAGATTTCCTTCTCCGCCTCTTTGGATGTCCTCGGACAAATTCTCTGCCTCTCCGAGCCCCTTTTTTCTGTTTTGTTTTTTTGTTTTTGGCATTTGTAAACAGTTTCACTGAACTGTGATTGAGTGGAGGTGATAGAGACTTTGGCTGTGCACAGCGTCTAGCTCTGAGTGAGGGCCTTAGACTGTGGGGGAAGGGAGTCCTACGCTGGCAAGGTGGACCACCTCTACCCCTGCTGTGCCTCTTTGGGAAAGCCACTGGGCTTCTTGGAGCCCCCCACCCCTTTGCACATCTGCACAAAGAGGACGACGATACCTACCTGAGGGGGGTTTTCTCCAGCTGAGGAACAGGAGACTGGCTTAGCACGGTGGCAGCACCTGAAGCTATGGAGGCTGGCGGGGGCTGTCCCTGCTTCCATCTGCCCTACAGTTCATTCCAGTGCGTATTCATAAAGCGCCTGCTCCAAGCCAGGTTCATCCAACACATGCTGGGTTGTCACAGAGGCAGATGGGGCCTGCACTGTGACTTGCCAACTGTCCCCTTCTTTGAGCCTCAGTTTCCTCCTCAGAGATACGGAGCAGCTGCCTCCGTGACTGCTGGATTCTAGGAGATGGTAGTTGAGGTCACACTAGACCTGAGTAGGGGAAACTCTGAACTTCCCCCAGGTTCTGTCACTGGCCCCTTCTCCAGGGCTGTGGTGACACAGGCCTTGAAAAAACCCAGCAGAGGATGATGAGGGCTGGGGTTCAAAAAGCAGAGCCAATGGACAGTTTCCTCCTGTGTAAATAGAGGGGAACTGCAGTGCTTGTTCCTCCGAGAGGATTCGGAAGGGACAGCACCAGCATGGGGCCTGGGGTAGAGTGGGATGGTGAACCAAACCCTTTCCCTGGAGCATGTACCCGACCTGACCTCTGCATTCCTTTTCCATTCATTCATTCACTCCCTTTCCATTCATTCATTCATTGATTCACTCACTGACTCACTCAACAAGTGGTCTGACACTGTTGGGGGAGAGAAGGAAATCTCAGCCTGAACTGGAAACCTGGGGTCAGCAGGGAGAGTTACAGGGCTTCGAGCAGCCACTTCTTCCAGATGGCCTTTCCTTGGCCCTATGTGGGAGGAAACCATGCAGTGATGGACCTTTGACCTCTCATCCTCCCTCCTCGAAATGTGGCCCACAGACCAGCCACATGGCCATCACAGGACAGATTCTTGTCCCCAGCCCAGACCTACTGAATCAAGTGTGTATTTGGGATAATCTCCAAGGCCAAGGTCAGCAAATGCCTAGCACAGACTAAGTGCAAGACAGGGTTGACTATCATTGCTGTTTCTGAGTGGGGATGGAGCTCCCAACTTTTGGCTGGGCATGTGGGTGCTCACAATGAAAGTTGCATTTCCAGGCAGGGTGCAGTGGCTCACGCCTGTAATCCCAGCACTTTGGGAGTCCGAGGTGGGTGGACCACCTGAGGTCAGGAGTTCGAGACCAGCCTGACCAACATAGTGAAACCCCATCTCTACTAAAAACACAAAATTAGCCATGTGTGGTGGTACATGCCTGTAATCCCAGCTACTTGGGAGGCTGAGGCAGGAGAATTGCTTGAACCCGGGGGGCGGAGGTTGCAGTGAGCAAAGATTGCGCCACTGCACTCCAGCCTGGGCAATAAGAGCAAAACACCATCTCAAAACAAAAAAAGAAAGTTACATTTCCCAGCTTCCTTTGTAGCTAGAGGTGGCATTGAAAAGTGAAGGGAAGTGTCTTATTTTCCCCAAAGGTAGCTTTATTTAAAGAGAAGTTACAATAGATTCTGTTGCACTCATACACATCAATTTAATGCTTTCACTGATGCTTGTGAAAAGAAATCAATCAGACTCCTTCACTTTTCCACTCATTCCATAGTCTGGGGTAGTTGGTATGTCTGCTTTATTCTGGCTGCCGGGAATGTAGCTGTCACCATCCTGCATCATAAGGTGGAGGCCACACAGAGCAGAGCAACAAGACAGAAAGAGCCTGAGTTCCTGTCTCTGAGTGGCACCTCAAACACCTGCCCAAGAGAAATAAACATCTATCTTACTTAAGCTATTGTTATTTTGCATTTTCAGACACTTAACACTAAACCCAAAGCTGATACTCCTGTGCAGCCTGGTTGGCTACTTGACTGCTCCAGTGCTCATGGACTAGGCCAGTCTCCTATTATATAATCCCATGGTACCCTGTAGGTTTCCCTGGGAGAACTTGGCATGATGTGTGATTCGTTTATTAATTCGCTGGTAACTACCTCTCCATCTGAGTGAAAGTTCCCTGAGAGAAGGTGGTATCACCATCATATCCTAGCATCCAGCCAGAGCCTGCACATGCTGGAGGCTCACTAACTATGCTTTGAATGCTGAATGGAGGCTTCCCAGGGAGCCAGGGCTTCCCACAGAACAGAGGATGGGAGGGGAGGTGTCAACAAGGGCAGCGGCTGTGGGACCATGAGGTCTGTGAGTAGACCAGGCTGTCAGTCCCAGATGGTCCATCCACTCAGGAGCCAGTGGGAGATGGAGCTAAGAAAATCAGATTGTGTGCTGCAGTACGTGGAAAGGCTCTGCGTCTCTTTGAGCAGGGAAGCAGCAATAAAAGTTAAGTTTTCAGATTATCAACCTTGTGGAACCCTGTGGTAGATAGCCAGCCTCCAGTGATCCTGATCTCCTGGAATTCCCACGCCCTTCTGTAATCACCTCCCACAATGAATAGGGCTGACCTATCCTGTGTAATCAACAGGATATTGCAGAAATGACAGTTATGACTCCTGGGGCTACGTCACAAAAGACACTCAGGCTTTGCTTATTTGCTCTTGAATCACCCATTCTGGGGGAAGCCAGCTGCTCTGTCCTAAAGAAGCTCAAGCATGATTATAAAGGGGTCTGCATGGTGAAGAAGGGAGCCTCCCACCAAAAGCTATGTGAATGGGCTCTCTTGGAAGTAGCGCCTCAGCCCTGGTTAGGTCTTCAAAGCAGCATCCCCAGCCCACAGCTTAACTACAGCCTTGTAGGAGACCCTGAAAACCACTCAGCTCAGCTGTCACTGAATTTCTGATCCATAGAAACTATAAGATAATAAATGTTTGTTTTAAGCCATTAAGTTGTTGGTAATTAGTCACATAGCTAAAGATAATAGATAAATATCAGAGTTATTGATTTAGCTAGTTAGATAAATAACAGAGACTTCATCCTCATTTTTCTTTTCCTGCCAGTAACTTCTCCCTCCCTTCCTCCATCTCACACCCCTACCAGCCTGGGGAAATAGAAAACCACTTCGGACTCAGATCACTCTCTGCTGGGTGACCTGGACCAGGTTGCTTAACTAGCTGGGTGTCTAGGTATGAAATGAAGAATAATAATACCTTACCTGTGGCAGGTAGCCTCTGAAATTGCCCCAATTAACTCACCTCTTGGTATTCATACCCTTATGTAATTTCCTCCCTTCAAGCGTAGGCTGGACTTAATGACTCATTTCTAATGCACAAAATATGGCAGAAGGGATGAGCATGTTGCTTCTGAGATTAGGTTACCAAGAGATAGTGACTTCTGTCTTGGACACTCTCTTGCTGTCTCTTGGATCAGTCGTCCTGGAGAAGCTGGCTTCCGTGTTGTGAGGCAGTCCTAAGGAAAAGCCCCTATGGGTGAGTTTGCAAGTGATTCTTCTAAGGCAGGGGTGTCCAATCTTTTGGCTTCCCTGGGCCACACTGGAAGAGGAAAAAATTGTCTTGGGCCACACATAAAATACACCAACACTAACAATAGCTGATGAGCTAAAAAAAATAATAAATAAAAAAATAATTAAAAAATCACAAAAAATCTCATAATGTTTTAAGAAAGTTTAAGAATTTGTGTTGGGCCGGATTCAAAGCCGTCCTGGGACTCATTCAAAGCCATCGTGGGCCACAGGAGGCCTGCAGACCACAGGTTGGACAAGCTTGAGCTAAGGCCTCACAACAACTCTATGAACGAATTTGGAAATGGATCCTGCTCCAGTGGAGCCTTGACGTGACCGCGGCCCTGGCCCACAGCTTGACTGCACCTGGATTCCTGTGCAATAACAACTGTTTGTTGTTTTAGCCCCTAGGTTTAGGGTAATGGGTTAAGCAGTAACAGATAACAAATACATTGCCCTAAGAAAGAGGTTGCTGTAAGGATGGAGTAATATGTACAGTGCTCTCACATAGTAGGTGCTAATTCGTTGCTTGCCTAATGAGTCAGTCAATAAGCAAATGAACGTTCTTTAACACAGAATGTTCTCTAAATCCAAATGCTCACTCCCTTCCACCCACTCCTGTCAAAAACGTCACTGAAAGTTGTTTTAAGCAGAGAATGGCTGGGTCAGGTTTGTTTTTCTGTAACGGGAGATTGGTTTGAGTCCCATGGGTGTGGCCGGTTCAGCTGTGGTCTGAGTGAAGAGAGATTTAAAAATAATAATCCTTTGTCAGCTCAGAGACGACTTTAGTGTAACTTAGATCTCATAGCAGGTAGGTCTCTGCAGAAACAACTCTCTTTTCTCACTCTATTAAAGTCTCCTGAATAACTAGAAGACACTCATATGTTCATGCATTCCATTCTTTCTTTTATTTATTCATTATACCATTATTCACTGAATACCTCTTTTAGGCAGATACTCTGGATGTGGAAATGAACATGACATACCTCAAATTTCAAGAAAGAAGGGAGGAGGTAAGCCAAAGTGTGATACCATCACAAAAAAATTAGGGGCAGGGGCACCTATTTCTGGTGCAGTTTTTTGTGATGAGTGCAGTGGTAAGGGTGGTACCAGAGGATCTAGGTGTCAGGAGGGTGTCCCTGATTCTGCCCATGGGGATGAATTGGTCTGAACTCTTTCATCTGAAAGTGACAGAAATCATCTAAAGTCAACACACACTGCACTCACAAAAAAAGAAAAAGACAAGAAGGAGGGGAGGGGAGGGAAGAAGAGAGGAGGGGAGGGAAGGGGAAGGGAGAGGAAAAATTAAAGTCCAAGAAGGAGGGGAGAGGAGGGAAGGGGAGGGGAAAAATTAAAGTCCAAAAGTCCAGAGGTAGATTTGGGTTTCAGGCACAGTTGAATCCAGGTGCTTCAACAATTGCATCAGGAACCTGTCTCTTTCTGTCCCCAGTTTCTTCTTTTTTCCTCTGGCTTCATCTTGAGGCAGGCTTCACTTCATGCCGGCAAAATGTGTGTCTGTAGCTCCAGGCTGATATTTTCCCACTCAGCAACGCTAGCAGATAAAGATGACCTCTTCCCTGTACCTCCTTCAAAGGCTCCTGGGCTGACCCCCAAGGGTCTGGCTTAGGTCACAGCCTAAACATTGGCTCCAGGGGATTGGAGAGTGCTGACTGTCCAGGCAAAGGCTGGCAGCCAGGCTTGAAGCCTGGGTGGAGTCAGCCTCATCCTACACACACAGACTCAGAGGGAAGAAGAGTGGTTCCCTAAAGAAAAGTCTAGGCAGTGTTGTCAAAGAAGATGGAGAGGTATTGGGAGGCTCACCCATCAGGTGTCTTGGACAGAGTCAGGGAAAGCTTCCAGGAGGAGGAAGAGTCTGAGCTGAGACCTGAAGTTAGTCACAGGGAGAGAAGTAGGCTGGGTACATTAGTTATCTATTGCTGCAAAAAAAAAATTACCCAAAATTGGCCGGGGGCAGTGGTTCATGCTTGTAATCCCAACACTTTGGGAGGCCAAGGCAGGTGGATCACAAGGTCAGTAGTTCAAGACCAGCCTGACCAACATGGTGAAACCCCGTTTCTACTAAAAATACAAAAATTAGCCAGGCGTGGTGGTGCATGCCTGTAATTCCAGCTACTCAGGAAGCCAAGGCAGGAGAATCGCTGGGAGGCAGAGGTTGCAGTGAGCCAAGATTGTACCACTGCACTCCAGCCTGGGCGACAGAGCAAGACTCCATCTCAATAATAATAATAATAATAAATTACCCCAAATTTAAAACTTTAAAATAATACCCATGGTCTTAGTCCATTTTCTGTTGCTATACAGAATACCACAGACTGGGGAATTTATAAGGAAAAGAGATGTATTTCTTACAGTTCTAGGGGCTGGGAAGGGCAAAGCAGGAGGGCTGCCTGTGGTGGGGACCTTTCTCCTGCGCCATAACATGGCGAAGGGCATCGTGGCATCGTATGGTGAGCGGGCATGAGCACGTCAGCTCAGGCCCCTCTTCTTCTTCTTCTTCTTCTTTTTTTTTTTTTTTAGTAGAGATGGAGTTTCACCATGTTGGCCAGGCTGGTCTCAAACTAGCAACCTCAGGTGATTCACCTGCCCTGGCCTCCTAAAGTGCTGGGATTACAGGCATGAGCTATCATGTTTGACCTCTTCTTCTTCTTGAGGCCTCCAGTGCTATCATGGGGACTCCACCCTGATGACCTTAACTAATCCTAATTACTTTCCAAAGGCTCCACCTCCAAATACCGTCAACATGAATTAAGTTTCCAATACATAAAATTTGGGGGATGGATTTAAACCATGGCATACATTTATTATGCCCCATGTCTGAGGATCGAGAATCCAAGAGCAGCTTAGCTAGGTGGTTCTGGCATGGTCAAAGCTACAGGCTCTGCAGGTGACTGAAGCTGGGGCATAGACACTTACTCACGTGGCTGTTTGCTGGAGGCTTCAGTCTTTCTCACCTGAATCTCTCCATAATGCTGGAAAAAGACTTCATCTTTTATAAAGTAGTCTTCAAGGCACTGGCTATATACCGGGTAAGATTCAAATATCATGGGTGATGGGAGAGAGAAGAGAATGAATGCAGCCTGGAGAGGTGGGTAGGTGGGGGCTGGATGGGAAGGACTTCAAGGACCGTGTTAAAAATGTGAACTTTCTTTGGTAGGAAGTTAGGGGTCCTGAAGCATTTTAAGGTAGGATGTATTGCAGTATTTTGGTTTGGGGAGTTTGGGGAACCCAATACATAGTTTCTCTTTTCTGCCAATGCTCTGAACAAATGTGATTTCTATCTGCAGAGGGCTTCCTAATGGTGAACCTTAGAATTTGGCAGAAAGACCCACCCAGGAGGCACAAAAATCAAAGGAAAAGCACAGGCTTTCTTGGGGAGGGGAGAGCAAAATGCAGCTCCCTAAGGGTGGTCTTCTCTCAAAAGGAAGAAGAAAGGAACTGCTGAGCACCACAGTCTGACTCCTGTCCCGCACTCACCACTCAGAATTCACCCATCTTACCTGGTGAGGTTTGAGGGGAGCCCAGAATATTGAGGGGAAATCCTTCCTTATAGAAACCAGAGAAGTAGGAAAGTACATTACCCACAATGAGGCCACATCACACCACCAACGATTTGCAATTTTTAGAATCATAACTCTGACAGTCAATGTGGAGAATGGACTGGAGTGGGACGCCATGGAGGAGGTTGCTACAATCTCCTGACAAGAGATGGGGAGTAGGCCCAAGTCAGTGGGAGTGGGGAATGGATGGAGGCAGTTGAACTGCTCAGAAGAGATCCAGGGACTAGGGAGCTCAAACACAAGGGCTTACAGAGGCTGGGCAGACAATTCCTCAAATTTCCCAAATTTGCCCTACTCAGTCTCCTCATCTCAGTCGAGGGCAACTCCATTAACTTCCATTTGCTTACTGTCCTTACTATCATCCTTAACTCCTCTCTGTCTCTGCAGGGTCACTATAATGAGTATGAGTGTAGACTTGAGGTTCATTGGATTTATTGAATCTGTGGATTGATGTGTTTTCAATGTCCTGGAAAATTACCAACTACCTATTTGTGTATATTAACTTTGCCCTGTTTTCTCTCTTCTCTCATTTTGCTTTATTCTCTGTTCATTTTACATAGTTTCTTGTGACCTATTTTCTAGTTTACTAATTCTCTCTTGAGCTGTGTTGAATCTGCTATTAAACCTGGCCATTGAATTATTAATTTTATCATTACATTCTCCAGTTTTGGAATTTGTGTTTGGTTCTTTTTCAAATATGTGACTTCACTGTGCCACGTGCCTTCTGTTTGTCCCTCCAGAATAACTGCTTGTTCACCCTTTTCCGTGTGCTGGGAGGCTGACTTGTTTCGATGGCTCCTTATTTTCGGCTTCTGATTGATTTTGGCCTGTAAGCAGTACCTGCAGTAGATTGGAAGGAAGAAGAAGAATGAAGTTTTGGTATATATTTGCCCAGCTTCTGTCCTGAGTGGTCATCCAGGATGATTGTGTCCCTCAATGAACATCATAATTTCTATCAGGCAGTACTCTACACCTAGGTCCATCTTCTTAGTTCCAGCAACCACTTCCTCTCCTTGCCCTTTCAGGCCTTGGGATAGTAATAGCATGCCACTGTTACTTACTCCAGGGTACTAACTCTAGAGTATCTCTTGTAGTTTTCCTACACTCTTCTCATTTTGTTAAAAGCATCTGGCCGGGCTCAGTGGCTCATGCCTGTAATCCCAGCACTTTGGGAGGCCAAGGCAAGAAGATCACCTAAGGTCAGGAGTTTGAGACCAGCCTGGCCAACGTGGTGAAACGCTGTCTCTACTAAAAATACAAAAATTAGCTGGGACTGGTGGCACATGCCTATAATCCCAGCTACTCGGGAGGCTGAGGCATGAGAATGGCTTGAATCTGGGAGTCAGAGCTTGCAGTGAGCCGAGATCATGCAACTGTACTCCAGCCTGGATGACAGAGTGAGAACCTGTCTCAAAAAAAAAAGATGAAAATAAAAATAAAAGCATTCCTTAGTTAAACTCCCCTCTAACCACCTAGAGTGTGCCATGGTGTTCAGGACAGGACATGACTGACACAGTTGCTTTGTCTGGTTTCCAGTCTCCTTACAGAATTTTCAGGCATGGCTTTTTATCTCCTTGAACACAGGAATTATGATTATATTATAGTCAGTGTCTGATAATTTCCATGTCTGGAGTCCTTGAGATCCATTTCCACTTGTTACCATTCATGGTGTCTTTCCTTTCATGAAATGAAGTTATCTTCAACTATGTGCTAAAGTAATACTGTGTTTGGAAAAATATTTATAAAAATAATTTTAGGCCTGGGATGATTTTTTTAAAATCCCTTTCTCCAGGCACCTGGGGCAAATCAGCATTCTAGGATCACCTTATTTCAAGTTTAGAGCTTGAAATTTACTAGATTACCCAGATGACCTGAAGCTCAGAGCTAGTTTGCTTTTATTTCACCCCTACTTCTAGGGTACAGCCCTTCAGGGTCATAGCCCAAGCACTGGGGAGGCTTACCAGGGTCATCAAATTGTGGCAGACCCTGGACTCTGATGTCAGTCTCCCTGGCTTTCCAAATTCACATCCAGAATCTGAGCCCTTTTAACCACTCACATGACTGCTGTCCTGATCTAAGCTATCATATCTCACCTTGGTCAAGCATCGCTTTCAACTGGTTTTCTGTGTCCAGTCTTGTTACCTGCAGCCTGTTCCCAACACCACAGCCAAAACAGACCTTTCATCCTAAGTTAGACTACATGCCTCCTCTGCTCAGAACATGCCAGAGGCTTCTGTCTCCCTGAGAGTAAACAGCAAGTCCTTACGATGGCCTGCAGTCTGCAAGGTCTGCCTCAGCATGCTTCTGACATCCTTTCCTGGTCCCCTCCCCTTGCTCACTTTGCTCCAGCTGCAGTGGCTTTTCACACCGCAAGCCAGCAGGGATGCTCCTGCCCCTGGTCTTTCCACTGCTGCCCTCCCCGAGTGGCTGCTTGTCCAGCCCCCTCCTCTTCAAGTCTTTGCTCAAATGTCTTTTCAGGGAGGCTTTCCTGGCCCCTTATTTTAAGTTATGCACCTCCCCAACACTCTAATCCTCCTTTACCCTACTCTTATTTTTTTCATACCATCCATCACCTTCTAACATACAATTCCACATTTCTCATTTACCTATTTTGTATGTTGTCTCTGTTCCACACTAGAACATCAGCTCCACGATGGCAGGGATTCTTGGTGCGTGTTTGGTTCCCAGAATCTAGAATAGTGACTGGAACATACACAGTAGGTGATCAGTAGAGATTTATTGAAGGAATGAATGTAAATCAGAGTGACATGATACCAGGGCCAGCAGGTACTTGGCTTGTGTGGCCCCTGTGTCCAGCAAGGCCAGGGCCAAGGAAGAGGACTGTGTTAATGGGAGATTGTTGGTACAGGGACATTGAACAATTAAGTTCACATGTTGAGGATGGTGGAATCAGGTTCTTACATTGGAGATGGGAGTTGCAAATATGGAAAAGAGGAAGACTAGAAGAGGCCTTGTCCTTTTGTATTGGAGTTGGAGGTACTGGTGTGAACCCATGGATTTTACTATGTACATAGAGAGATAATAGATTAGGTAGAGAAGTGTGCGTGTGTAAATATGCACATATCTTCTTAGTTCTGTCATCCAGGAAGCACTAGTGACATACTTACTACCCAGATATTTGTTTCTAAATATCAGTCTCCATGTAATAGAACCAGGGCTCCTTGGAGAAGCACAGGCTGAGCATCCCCAATCTGAAAGTTTGAAATTAAAAATGCTCCAAAATCTGAAAATTTTTGAGAACTGACATGATGCCACAAGTAGAAGACTCCGCACCTGACCTCATGAGATGGCTTGTAGTCAACATGTGGTCAAAACTCTGTTTCCAGCCAGGCACAGTGGCTCATGCCTGTAATCCTAGCATTTTGGAAAGCCAAGGCTGATGGATCCTGCCTGGCAAGAGATGAGGATCACTTGAGCCCAGGAGTTCGAGACCACCCTGGACAACATGGTGAAACCCTATCTCTACTAAAAATACAAAACTGGCCAGGAGTGGTGATGCATGCCTGTAATCCCAGCTACTAAGGAGGCTGAGGCTCGAGAATCCCTTGAACCTGGGAGCCAGAGGTTGTAGTGAGCTAAGATCATGCCACTGCACTCCAATCTTGACCACAGAGCGAGACACTGTCTCAAAAAAGAACAACTCCCCCCCACCAAAAAAAGCCCAAAGTTGTTTAAAATATTGTGTAAAATTTTATTCAGCTTAAGTGTATATGGTGTATGAAACATGAATGAATTTCCTGTTTAGACCTCGGTTCCCTCGCCAAGATATTTAATTATATATATATGCAATATATTCCAAAATCCGAAAAAAAAAAAATCCCAAATCCAAAACACTTATGGTCCCAAGCATTTCAGATAATGGCTACTCGATCCCGAGCTGATTCTTTGGCTGGGCCAGGGGAAGTGCCAGCTGAATCTAGAGCATCTTCTCAGAACAGAAGTAAGGACGTGCTCAAGGTATAATGGGCACATGCATGTGAAAGGACACAGAGCCAGCTTGAAGGAGCTCCACTGGCCAAATAAGGGTTAATCTGGGACAATTTCAACATCAAAACCAATAATGATGATCATGGATGATTACACATGGAATAAAATAAGAATCTGTGAGTCTATACAAATATAAACAAGTCATCACCAAATGGGGGAGAAGGGAGAGCTCTCCCTTGCAGTAGGATGCCAACTAAATAAACACAGGAGGAGTGATGGAATTGGAAAACCACTTGGCACTCATCCCAGTAATTGATTCAGGCAAGACTCATCTGTGGTGGTGATGCTCAGGGCGTTCTTCATATTTTCTCCCACACTCACCATGCTGGTCTCTTCCTTTCACTGAGAGTGAACATATATAGAAGTGTTCTGGAAGCTAAAAAGCAATCTACCAGCCTAAAGCCTTTGGAGAGTGATGAGAAGTCTGAGTAGCTAACTCTTCATGCCTATACATATCATCCACCTCAGAGCCAGGAACCATAGTGACTCTCCTTTGGACTACCTATATCTGGCAAAGCGCCATGTACACAGTAGGTGCTCATTAGTAACAAGGTATATGGACTGTAGACATGTGTTCCCCTCTTGCTCCAGCACCAACCTTTGCGTGCCACACATATGCACATCCAGTGGGAGGATACACATGCATGTGTGCATGTGAGTGCACACCTATGAGTGTGTGCATGCATGAGCAAGTGAGTGTGTGGGTAGTGTTTCCATTATATAAAGTGCTGAGATGCTCCCCACAGCTGTGTTAAAACCCACTTGGTTACCAGCCCCTGGGAGGCAACTTTCAACATTTTCAATGCACATGAGATCTCAGTTCTTTGGTGTCTTTTCTGAGCCCCACCTTATCCTTCTTTCATGAGTCCTCACTCAGTCACTGAGTCCAGATAAATCTGGAAGTGCCTAATGTTGCTTGCAAGGTATAGTGCAGTCTTGGCTCCTGCTGAAGACTTGCGTGTCTGGCCCTTTTCTGCTTGACACAGTAACCATGCCTGGGAGTCCTGCACTGTGAGGCCCATGATGTGATGTGCTTTGGGCTGAGCCAGACCTGCATTTCAGACCCATCCTGACTCCCCTGTTCACCAGGCTGTGTGACTCGGGGCAAGTTACTGATCCACTCTGTGCCTCAGTTTGCCCACTGGGAAACCAGGGTTAGTAGTGCCTATATCATCATGTCGCCTGTCTTGGTGGAGGTCCAGAGCTTGGCACAGAGTCAGGCACATAGCATAGACTCAACCAAAGGCAGCTTCCCTCATCCTCCTCCTTTGGAGGACCTCTAGAGAGGGTGTAAGCGAAGGTAGCAGCATTTTGTCCATAAAGGGGAACAAGGAATGTCCAGGAAGGGGGCATTTGTTTCAAACAGATAGTGGCCCATGTATTCCTTTAGGTCTTTGTAGGGTCTGAGCATTTCCTCCACACTTTTCAGGAGCTGTGAAGTGTGGAGTGTCTTGTCCAGCCAGTGCTAACTCTGCCCCAGCAGTCGGCTTGGCAGACTGCAGTGACTCTGCTCTGCTGGCTCACCTTCTTTTTCTCCAACCTGGAGCCCACCTGCACTTTCCTTTCATTGTCTGACAGTTGGGCTGGGTGGGGCCTACTCTACCGGTTCCCCCTCCAGTCCCCAGTGGGGGTCAGTGCCCGCCCAACCCCTGAGCCCTCCTCTAACATTCCCACTCCTTAATTGGATCTGGGGAGCGTGGGGCCGAAGTGTGAAAGTGTCACGGTATGTGGGTGGAACTGAGTGTGGGCAGCATTGACGTCCTCGGGCAGGTGGGTCTGTTCTCCTGGTTGGTGACTGTGCTGCGCTTCCTCAGGGAGGGACTGTGACTGGCTGGGTGACAAGCCCAAAATGACGGAGGAGGAAACAGAAACAGTCTTTCTTCCCTGAGAGAAAAGGGAGGCCTGATGATTCCTGGCATGATTCCTGTATCTCTGAAGCAAGTCGCTGCACCTCCCTGAGCCTCAGCCTCTTCCTCTACGGAGACAGGATCTGTGAGGATTAGTATTTGTTCATTCATTCATTCATTAGCAAGTTGATGAGACACCAGTGAGCAGGACAGGAACTCTCTCCTTCCGCATATAAGTTCTCATCACTCTATAAATAATAATAAATATAAGGCCAGGCATGGTGGTTCACACCTGTAATCTCAGCACTTTGGGAGGCTAAGATGGGCGGATCACTTGAGGTCAGAAGTTCGAGACCAGTCTGATCAAGATGGTGAAACCCCTGTCTCTGCTAAAAATACAAAAATTAGCCAGACGTGGTGGCCCGTGCCTGTAATCCTAGCTACTCAGGAGGCTGAGGCAGGAGAATCACTTGAACCCAGGAGGTGAAGGTGCAGTGAGCCAAGATTGTGCCACTGCACTCCAGCCTGGGCAACAGAGCAAGACTCCATCTCAAAATAATAATAATATAAATAAGCCCAATCATCAAATGTTCCAGGTAGTTCCAGCCAGACCTACATTTTCCAAGGTGCCTCAAAGGCAAAATGAAAAACTGGCTCACAGTAACCTTAAGAGCTGCAGGACAAGACAAGGGGGTCAAGGGTACGAGAGAGAGCTTTGTGGTCAGAGTTCAGACTTCTAAGCTTAGCCCAGTCAGTTTCCATTCCCCTTACTGGCCTCAGTTTCCACTTCTTTAGAACATGATCAGTGCCCACTTTGCCAGATAGCTGGGAGGGGTCAAATGTTGATTCTGTGGTCATATTGTAGCACTCCCCACCCTCCCAACTCTGGCTCTGGCTCTGGCCAGATCTCCAGTCACATCCCATCTCTGGGTTTCATGGCCTTGCTGGTGAAGTGAGGGGATTGGTCAAGACAGCAACTGCAGCCTCTTCTTGTTCTGTGGCTTCATTCCATCTTCTCTTCACTTTTCCCCACTCCTATACAAAACAGCTACATTTTTAGCAGACCCTGGACTTGGCTTCCTATGTGAATTAAGTTCAATAAAGCCTCACCCAAGCCTCAGGAAGTGCTTTAGGACCTATGTGGGCAGGATATAGACGTGGACTGTATCCTCCTCTCCAGAAAAGTAGTGCCACCATTGTTCATATTTAGAATCATCAAATGATCATTGTGCTTTCTGCTATAACAGAAAGAACAAAATCATATAACAAAACCAAGAACTCTCATTTGGCCGAAATCAGAGTTATTAAAATAGAATTTCCATTTGTAAAATTTATTTTTTTGTTTGCATCAACTAATTAAAAGAATGGTCTGTGGTCATATCATACTGTATCTACCATGGATACCCCCTCCGGATACCATACTCTGTCTACCCTGAATGCACCCAATCTCATCCAATTAAAGGAATAGTATGTATTTAATTTAAAAAATAACACAAGGCCAGTTGTGGTGGCTCATGCCTGTAATTCCAGCACTTTGGGAGGCCAAGGCAGATGAATCACTTGAGGCCAGGAGTTTAAGACTAGTCTGGCCAACATGGTGAAACCCCATCTTTGCTAAAAACACAAAAATTAGCTGAGCATGGTGGTGCGGTGTGTGCCTGTAATCCCAGCTACTCAGGAGGCTGAGGTGGGAGGATCACTTGAGCCCAGGATATGAAGATTGCTGTGAGCTGAGATCGTGCCACTGCACTCTAGCCTGGGTGATGGAGTGTGACTTTCTCTCCCAAAAAAAAAAAAAAAAGAGACCTAAATTAAAGTAAATAAAAAATTAAAATATATTCATGCTAGGTGGGGTGGTGCGTGCCTGTAGTCTCAGCTACTCGAGAGGCTGAGGTGGGAGGATAGCTAGAGCCCAGGAGTTCTGGGCTGTAGTGCGCTATGCCGATCGGGTGTCCACACTAAGTTCAGCATCAATATGGTGACCTCCTGGGAGTGGGGGATCACCAGGTTGCCTAAGGAGGGGTGAACCGGCCCAGGTCGGAAACAGAGCAGGTCAAAACTTCTGTGCTGATCTGGGCAACATAGCGAGACCCCGTCTCTAAAAAAGAAATATATATATATATATATGTGTGTGTGTGTGTATATATACCAAGGCCTTCCACATGGAACATTTCAGTGGATGCCCCCACACCGCTCCCACTTTACAGATGAGCAAACAGAGGTTCAGTAAATGTTTAAGTGACTCACCACTGCTGGTGAGTAGTGAGGCGGGTTTCAGACAGGGATTTGTCTCTCCAAGTTTAGCATGAATCTGTCCTCTCCTTAATCTGCCTATGGTTTCTTTTCTTTTTGTTTGTTTCTCTGATATCGTCAAGTGGGCCATTTATTTATGTTATTGAGATGTGGTTTCACCATGTTGGCCAGGCTGGTCTCAAACTCCTGAGCTCAGGTGATCTGCCTGCCTCAGCCTCCCAAAGTACTAGGATTACAGGCATGAGCCGCTATGCCTGGCCAAGTGGGCCATTTAAATAGCAGACTGATCATAATGCAAGGGACTCATTGGTCACCTCCCTTCCCTGTTAAATACCTCCATGGCTCCCCAGTGCCCAAGAAACAGTCTAAGTCCCTCTACCTGGTGAGAAAGGATCTTCTAGATATGGTTCCCATTAATTTCCCCAACCTCCCCTGGCCAGGCTCTGCCTCATAGTCACCTTCCCAGAAAGAAATAAACTACAGTACTTGTGGTTCCCTTCGTGCCATGCCATTTTTCTTCTCCGTATCTTTGCTGATGTAGTCCCCTTTGCCTGTAAGAACTCATCTTAACCCCTCTTTACCTGGTTTATTGCAGCTCATCCTTCACTTTGTACAAGAGCCATATCTTTTTGGTTGCCCTCCCTCTTACCCCACGCTGGGTTAGTCCTTTCCCCATGGCCCACAGTGTCTTGTACCTTTCATTCTAATTGTCACTGTATCTGCCTCCCAACCTTGACGGGGTAGCTTCTTCAAGGGATAGTCACTGTCTCCTTCACCTGTCTCTACATGCTGGACAAGGCTTGCAGACATGGTGGGTGCTGCATGTGTATTTGTGGTCCACATAGATGCCTCAAGAGAAAGAATGGTTGAGTTCGTCAACTTGTGTTGGGAGTTTCAGTGATGATGGGAAAGAAACTAGGTACATAAGATGATAGTACTAAGAAGAGAAACCCAAGATCTCCTGAATTAGATTTAGTCAAAAGGCCATCGCACTATCCAGACGTATGTTACCTGTGTTGGACCATACAGTCTCAAGTCGTCTCCTAGCTCTACAATTTCTCTTAGCTCCCTTATTTCCTCTTTTTCATCTCTTTCAACAGCTCTTTAGGCTGTTGAAAGGGCATTTGTGCCAAGATTTTCATTTGAAATCAGTCCCATCAAGGACTGGCTGGGCCACATGGCTTCATCTCCTTGGTTATGTCCCCTTGTTTCCAAAGGACACAAAAACTCTCTGCCCACTCTTGAAACTCGCAGGGATTTTCTGAGAAAAGGGACCAGGGAATTTGCTTTTTGGAGGAACGTTTCCCTCCTCAAGATAACGGTTAAAATTCATTATCTCCTTAGTAGTGTTTTGCCTCAAAATTCCAATGTCATCTTTTATTACTAGTAGAATTTGGGGAAGCCCAGAGCTTTCACCCATCTCCTTTCACTTCCTTTTTCTCTGAACAAATTTGAGGGGAAAACTCTGTTTCTTTTTTTCTTATTGTAATTTAGTACTTTTTTCATTATAAAAATTCAAAAGACTATTTTAAAAATACAAAAAGTAGAAAGTAAAAAGAAAGTCCCACTACTGAGATACCATCATATTTAGAGTTCTTCCAGCCTTTTTTCTATATATATATATGTAGCATTTAAGACAATTATGTGCTATCATTCAGATACCAAAAAGTGTATATAACCCATATGTAAAAATTAAAGAATAAATGTAGAATGAAGACCCATGTATTCATCACCCAGCTTAAGAAATAGACCATCATCAATATCTAAGAAGCCTCCTCATGCCCCGCTCTGATCATGCACTTCTTTCTACTCACACTGAGTAGCCACCATCTTGAATTTGTGCGAATCATTCCTTTTTTCTTTTTTTAAGACAAGGTCTTGCTCTGTCGCTTAGGCTGGAGTGCAGTGGCATGATCACGGCTCACTGTGGCCTCAACCTGCTGAGCTCAAGCAATCCTCCTCCTCAGCCTCCTAAGTAGCTGGGACTACAGGAATGCGGCACCATGCCTGGCTAGTATTTCATCTGTTGTAGAGACAAGAGTTTCACCATGTTTCCCAGGCTGGTCTCAAACTCCTGAACTCAAGCGATCCTCCGACCTCGGCCTCCCAAAGTGCTGGGATTACAGGTGTGAGTCACCATGCCTAGCCCCTTTGCTTTTCTTGATATAGTTTTACTATAGATAGATAGATAGATAGTTAGATAGATAGATAGATAGATGATAGATAGTGTCTCAAAATGATGTAATGTTTTTGACCTTTATATATAATTGGAATGTATTATTTTGCAATTTTCCCTTTTCATGTATTATGTTTGTGAGATTCACCCATGTTGATGGTGCAGGTTTAGATCATTCATTGTCATTGCTGTGCAATAATACACTGTATGAATACACTGTACTCTATTTACCTATGCTCCTGCTGATATACATGTGGGTGGTTTCCAGGATTTTTTTTTTATCTTTGAAGCATTTTATTAAGCTAAATAATTATTGGTATTTTTCCATTGTGATATACACATGTACATATAGCATATACATGTGTATGTGTTGCATACATGTGTATATATATGTCTATACTCTCTCTATATATAAACATTTATCATTTAGCCATTTCTTTTTTTTTTCTTCTTGGAGCTGGAGTTTCACTCTTGTCTCCCAGGCTGGGGTGTAGTGGGGCAACCTCATCTCACTACAACCTCCGTCTCCTGGGTTCAAGCGATTCTCCTGCCTCGGCCTCTTGAGCAACTGGAACTATAGGTGCCTGCCACCACGCCCAGCTAATTTTTGTATTTTGAGTGAAGATGGAATTTCTCCATGTTGGCCAGGCTGGTCCTGAACTCCTGACCTCAAGTGATCTGCCTGCCTCTGCCTTCCAAAATGCTGGGATAACAGGCATGAACCACCTCACCCAGCCTCAGTTGAGCCATTTTTAAGTGTATAGTTCAGTGGTATTAGGTACAGTCACACCATTGTGCAACCCTTATCACCATCCATCTCTAGAATTTATCATTTTCCCAAAGTAAAACTCTGCACCCATTAAACAGTAACTCTCCATTCCTCTCTCCCCTCAGCCTTTGGCAACTACCGTTCTACTTTCTGTCTCCATGAATTTGACTACTTTAGGGACCTCGCATAAGTGGAATGATACCATATTTACCTTTCTGTGAGACCAGCTTGTTTCACTTAGCATAATGTCCTCAAGTTTCATCCACGTTGTTGCATATGTCAGAATTTCCTACCCTTTTGAGGCTGAAAGATATTCTATTGTATGTATATCCCACATTTTGTTTTTATCAATTAATGGACACTTGGGTTGCTTCCAAATTTTTTAGCTATTGTGAAGAATGTTGCTGTGAACATCAGCATGAAATATCTGTTTGATGGCCGGGCACAGTGGCTCATGCCTGTAATCGCAGCACTTTGGGAGGCTGAGGTGGGTGGATCACCTGAGGTCAGGAGTTAAAGACCCAACTGGCCAATGTGGAGAAACTCTGTCTCTACTAAAAATCCAAAATTAGCCAGGGGTGGTGGCACATGCCTGTAATCCCAGCTACTCGGGAGGCTGAGGCAGGAGAATCACCTAAACCCAGGAGGCGGAGGTTGCAGTGAGCCAAGATCATGCCATTGCACTCCAGCCTGGGCAACCAGAGCAAAACTCTTTCTCAAAATAAAATAAAATAAAATAAAAATCTGTTTGCGTCCTTGCTTTCAATTATTTTATTTTAACAGAGTCTCACTTTGTCGCCCAGGCTAGAGTGCAGTAGCGTGATCTCGGCTCACTGCAACCTCTACTCCCGGGTTTGAGCGATTCTCTTGCCTCTTTCACCAAAGTAGCTGGGATGACAGGTGCATACCACCACACCAGGCTAATTATTGTATTTTCAGTAGAGACAGGTTTCACCATGATCAGGCCAGGCTGGTCTCGAACTACTGGCCTCAAGTGATCCACCTGCCTCAACCTCCCAAAGTTCTGGGACTACAGGCATGAGCCACCCGGCCCCTGCTTCCAGTTCTTTTGGGTGTATGTATACTCAGAAGTGGAATTGCTGGATCATATGGTAATTCTATGTTTAATTTTCTGAGGACTCACCATGTGTTTTCCATAGTGACTGCACCATGCTACATTCCCACCAGTAGTGCACAAGCATTCTAATTTCCCCACATGCTCACCAACACCTGTTATTTTCTGGTATTTTTATTAATTTTTTTTTATCATAGCCATCCTAATGTGTGTAAGTGGTTCCAGAATTTTATGTATTTATTTTTTTGAGCAAAGTCTCACTCTGTCACCCAGGCTGGAGTGCAGTGGCGCAATCTTGGCTCACTGCAACCTTGCCTCCCAGGTTCAAGCATTCTCCTGCCTCAGCCTCCCAAGTAGGTGGAACTACAGGCATGTACCACCATGCCCGGCTAATTTTTGTATGTTTAGTAGAGACAGTGTTTCACCATGTTGGCCAGGCTGGTCTCAAACTCCTGACCTCAAGTGGTTCGCCTGCCTTGGCGTCTGAAAGTGCTGGTTCCAGAATTTTTAATTAACAACAGCTATGACCATTGTTGTACATATACCCTGATGCACATATGCAAGAGTTTTTCTAGTTATGTAATTAGGATTGGAATTGCTGAGTTATAAGATGTGAGTGTTCTATTTTCCAAAGTGGCCACACAAACGTACAGTGTTATCAAGAGTAGATGGTCATCTCAGTTGCTCTATATTCTAACATTTACTATTGTCAGACTTTCAGTTTTTATCAGTTTGGTGGGTATAGAATGATATTTCGGTGTGGTTTTATTTTGCGTTTCCATGAATGATAATGAAATTGAGTATCTGGTCATAAGTTCCTTTGTCATGTTTGTTTCCTCTTATGTAAAATATCCATGTTAAGTCTTTTGCCCATTTTTCTATGAGATTGTTTATCATAGTTTTATGAATAGGTAGGACTTTATTTTGGATACTAATCATTTATTGATTATACATTAAAATATCTTCCATAAATTTATGGTTTATCATTTCATATATTATGTTGTATTTTAAATTATTATTATCATTATTTTAAGACAGAGTTTTGCTCTTGTTGCCCAGGCTGGAGTGCAGTGGCACGATCTTGGCTTGCTGCAACTTCTGCCTCCAGGGTTCAAAGGATTCACCTGCCTCGGCACTTCTGAGTAGCTGGGATTACAGGTGATCATCACAACACCCAGCTAATTGTTTGTATTTTTAGTAAAGATGGGGGTTTCATCATGTTGTCCAGGCTGGTCTCGAACTCCTGACCTCAGGTAATCTGCCCTCCTCAGCCTCCCAAAGTGCAGGGATTACAGGTGTAAGCCACTGCACCCGGCCTGAATTATTATTTAAAACATTTTTTTTTGAGATGGAATTTCCCTTTTGTTGCCCAGGCTGGAGTGCAATGCTGTGATCTCCATTCACTGCAACCTCTGCCTCTTAGGTTCAAGTATTCTCCTGCCTCTGCCTCCCAAGTAGCTGGGATTACAGGTGCACACCACCATGCCCAGCTAATTCTGTGTTTTTAGTAGAGGTAAGGTTTCACCATGTTTCCCAGGCTGGTCTCAAACTCTGAACTTGGGTGATCCACCTGCCTTGGCCTTCCAAAGGGCTGGTATTACAGGCGTGAGCCACTGTGCCTGGCCAAAACCAATTTTTTTTTAGAAGATGGTCTTGCTGTGTCACCCAGCCTGGAGTGCAGTGATGTAATCATGGCTCATTGCAGCCTCAACTTCTCAGGCTCAAGTGATCCTCCCACCTCAGTCTCCTGAGTATCTGGGACTATAGGTGCATGCCACCACACACAGCCAATTTGTATTTCTTGTAGAAACAAGGTCTTGCTATGTTGCCGAGATTGGTCTTGAACTCTTAGACACAAGCAATCCTCTCACCTTGGCCCCCCAAGGTGCTGGGATTATAGCCATGAGCCACTGTGCTTGACCTATGATGTCTTTTAATGAAGAGAAACTATTTTATTAAATATGCCAGTCTTTTTTTTTTAATCACATGCTTATTGTTTAAAAAAATGTGTTAGCCTTTTTCTTTGTGGTTGCAGTTTCTGTATTTTGCTTAAGAAATCTATCTTTACCCTGAGATCATAAAAATATTCTACATTTTCTTCTAAGAATTTTAAGGATTTATTTTCACATTTAGGACTTTGATCCACCTGGAATTGAGTTTTTAATGTGTTAAGGGGTATTGTTTTTCCAATTTGGATAGCCAATTGTCCCAGCTTTATTTATGAAATAAATTGTTCTTTGCCTATTAGTCTTCAGGGCATCCTCCACCAGAAATCAGGTATCCTAATAAATGTGGATTCATTTTGAGGCCCTTCATTCTGTTCCATCATTTGTTTGTCAATCTCTATGTCATTTTCATACTTGATTTGGAGGTCAAGTACCTGCCCAGAATTCTGCTTTGAGCCAGTCTTAGCATTTCTTGGTCTTTTGTGCCTTCATATAAATTGAAGCTTCAGCTTGTCACGTTATATGAAAAACTGTTTGGGGCTTTTAGTTGAAATAGCATTAGGACAATTTGAAGATAATTGCCTTTCTGTCCATGAACATGGTATGCATCTCCATATATTTAGGTTTTCTTTAATGCCACTTATTAAAATTTATAATTTTCTTAAAGAGGTCTTGACAACTGTGCAGGGAAAAATTCTCTCAAGCCATGTTTTTCTTCTGCTCTCATACCACTGCAACAATCACCAACACAGCAGAAGACTTCTGTGACCAAATAAATGTGTGGGTTTTTCCCCACACACCAAGCAACGGACAACAGCTGGGTGTCCCCCAATTCAATTTCAATACTATCTACCTGGAGATAGTGTCAGATACTACAGGGTGAGGACTCAGTTCCCAAGACTGACCACCCTCCCCCGCCACAATAAGATGTGTAGGGTGAGGTATAGGGGAAGGGATGTGGGGTTTCCATTCCCTCCCTGCGTATGCCACCCTCCAGGAACCTCCACATGTTTAGCTCTCCAAACCTTGTTCTCTTGAGTTTTTCTGGAAGCTTCATGATGTCAGTCAGCATTCTTTCCTCCAGGGTATAGGGCAGGACCCTCTCTGGGAGGTCAAAAAGATGGGGGAAGATTAGAGTTCTTCCTTAAAGTAAATGAAATGAGGGCAGGAGAGTTTCTGTTTCCTGAGACCCAACTCACCCAACATTATAACAAAACACTGTAACTAGGGCTGTGGGATTATGAACCAGGAACTGTGAATTTGAATGAAATCAATACAGATCATAACATCACAACGACTTATCTTGGAGACTTTATATTTGTGGTAGCCTTTGTAAATTTTATCTTGTATCCATGTATAGGTTTCCTAAAAATGTGCTTATAGTCACACTGCATATAATGTGCTTTTCTTCTCTTTATGGTAACTAACCTGCTATTATTGGACACCTCACATTTCTGATTCTCATTTTGTTGTAGTCTCCTTAGGTCTTCAGTTTTCCCCTAACAACTTGGGGTTTGGAGTCTGGGCTCAATTGTTTACGCCTGTAATCCCAGCACTTTGGGAGGCTGAGTGTAGCAGGAACAGCTGCCAAGGAAAGGTCTTGAACACCGAACTGGGGAAGGAAGTTGCAGTTTATTTGGCAGGGAGCTGTGGCAGCATAGATGCCTAACAACCGAGCTCGCCAGCAAAGAAAATCCTTGCCCTTTTAAAGGCTTACAACTCTAGAAATTACATGTGAAAGGTCTTGATCTATGAAGCAGGCGTGGGGTACCTGACTTAGGTGGGGGTCTGACCGTGTTTAAGTAAAAACAATGCCTTCTGGAAAGATTCCTCCATACCATGCCTATGATTGATAGGGGTGCAATTAAGGGTGGCACCTGGTCTGCCAGCTTTTACTTCTCCTATTGAAATGCAATCTAGAAGGCTAGGGGGAAGTGGTCTTAGAAACTTAAAAGGATTAAGGGTGATTAAGGGTCTCCTTCCTCAGAGTCAGATGCCTAGTATGGAGCCTGGCATACAGTAAGAGCTCAATGAAAGTGAGCTGTTACTATTTTTCAACAAAGACTGATACTTTTCTTCTATTTTGCTACATATTGATTGTTCTGTTGAAATCAGTGCTGAAAAAATTGGGACAGAAAAAAAAAGATTTCTGTTTTCTTTTTCACCTTCTCTTCCTCTCACACACTATTTCTCCTCCTTCCACTCCTTTGCCAGAGCTAAATGCAGGTGGTCAGTGCTGGCCTGAGGGCTTACAGATCCTCCAGGTGCCAGCAGAGTGGAGTGTGAGGACACCTCCTCCCTTAAGGATGCCACTTCTACTAAAAATACAAAATTTGGCCAGGTGCAGTGGCTCATGCCTATAATCCCAGCACTTTGGGAGGCTGAGGCGGGCGGATTATGAGGTCAGGAGTTTGAGACCAGCCTGGCCAACGTGGCAAAACCCCATCTCTACTAAAAATACAAAAAATTATCTGGGCATGGTGGCACGCGCCTGTAAGCCCAGCTATTCGGGAGGCAGAGGCAGGAGAATCACTTGAACCCGGGAGGCAGAGGTTGCAGTGAGCCAAGATTGTGCCACTGCACTCCAGCCTGGTGACCTGGTGACAGAGCTAGACTCCGTCTCAAAAAAAGGAAAAAAAATCAAATACAAAAATTAACTGGGCATGGTGGTGCACACCTGTAGTCCCAGCTACTTGGGACGCTGAGGCAGGAGAATCACTTGAACCCAGGAGGCAGAGGTTGCAGTGAGCTGAGATTGTGCCACTGCACTCCAGCCTGGCGATGGAGCGAGAATCCATCTCAAAAACAACAACAACAACAACGAAAACCCCCTAGCCTCCAAATTCTCTGGGAGGCTGATGTGCGCAATAATAAAACCCCAGTTTCCTGTTCAGCAATGATAATAAACTCTTTACTTCCATTCCCCTGTGTTGCTAAGTCAGCTCTGTCTATAGCGGCAGCAGGCAAGATGAACCCATTGGGTGGTTACATACCTATCACTGACCAAACTCCTATTTTGTGTCTTACACATGTTGGTGATTCAAAATACAAAATTATGGGGTAGAAATCATTCATTCATTCTCTCTCTCTCGTTTTTTTTTTTTTTTTTTTTTAAGACAGGGTCTTGCTCTGTCATTCAGGCTGGAGTTCAGTGGTGTGATCACATAACTCACTATAACATCTAACTCCTGGGCTCAAGCAATCCTGCCACCCCAGCCTCCCAAATAGCTGGGACTATGGGTAAGAACCAACATACCCAGGTAATTTGTGTTTTTTTTTTTTCATAGAGATGGGATCTTGTTATGTTGCCCAGGCTGGTCTGGGACTCCTGGGCTCAAGCATTCCTCCCATCTCAGCCTCCCAAAGTACTGGGCATTCTTCCATTTTATAGATGAGGACCCTGAGGTTCAGAGAGCTGAAGTAACTCATCAGAGACCCCACAACTAGAAAGTACGAGCACAGGATTTAAATCCGAGTCTCTTGCTCCCAGGCTGGCTTTCTTTTCAGCTGTCTCAAGGGACAAAACCTCAGTTTAAAAAGAAAATGACCCCCGGAAAGGTTAACACACTGATTTGAGCTATTTTACATGTCACCTGCAGAGGTGAGTAAGAGGGTCAGAAAGGGAGCAGGGAAAGGGTAAAGATTAAAAGAGCAGCTGGAGGTAAATAAAAGAGAAAGCTGACCCCTGACGCTTTTCACCTAAGGCTGAGCTCTGGGCTAACCATGGGGGCAGAGTGACGCAGCGAATGGGAGGGGCAGGGCGGGCCGGTGGTGAGGTCAGGGCTGAGCGTGACATAAGCCGGGGATGGAGGAAGTGATTATGACCAGGAAATAAGCCTGCTGAAACCACCCTTGGAGGGCTGGCAGAATATTCCTGGCATCAACTGACATTTAAAAAATAGTAATAACTACATCTTAAACATCTCTGTGCCATTCACAGTGCTTATTCCTGTTTTACAGAGGAGATTGAGGCTCAAGACAGCTAAGGGGACTTGCTCAGGCCGCCCAGCTCAGGTGTGACAAAATCCAGAACGCGCTACAGGTCTTTGTGATTCCTCAGGCCTCCCCTTCACTGTGTAGTCATCTCGATTCCTCCAAATGTGGCCACACAATTTGGAGACCACACAAAGATCACAAATGTTCTGCTCAATAGAAAATATAGAATACAGAAGAGGTGAAAGGAGAAAGGTGTTGGTAATCTTATCATTGGGTGGACTCAGTATTAATCTCCCCCTGCTGTCCTGCCCCTCCACATCCCATGTTCTGGGCACCCAGGACATCATTCCCTGCTAAAATATCCCTGAATCAATTTCCAGGGCCTGCCTAGGCCTCTTTCCACATCTGACCTAATGAGAGTAGACCTAGGGCTGAGGGATGACCAAAGGGCAGCTTTGGGGGCGAGGGTGTGGACAAGGCAAGTTCAGGCTGGGCTGTCCACACAGCTTCCCAGAGGCTGGGTCAGGGGCAGGAAGGGAAGGGAATAGGCTGGGATCGATGGTCTCCTTTTGCTCTCTTTTCTGGTGACCTAAACTGGGAGGGACAGGTCTAGGTGGGGGTCTCTCTAAAACTGACATACATCCAAGGAAGAAATTGTTCAAAAGGGTGGCAAATGGTAAACTAAAGCCCCTGGGCCACCCCCACAGGTAACCCCTGTAGAGAATTTTTTTTTGTGAGTCTGCACAGGCCCCCAGGGAAGTCCTGGAGGATGGCAGCATCCCAGTTTGGCCCTCAGCCCACTGTTTTGCCCAGCGCACAGTCTCTTAGCTTTGATAAGTGAGTGCTAGAAGAGCAAGGAGAAAGGCAGGCAGAGTGCTGTGGAGCTGGGAGGGGCGTTTGACAGACAGCTCAGAGTGGGGTGCCAGGGATGCGGTGGACAGAGGAGCTTGGAGAAAAGAGCAGCGGCATTTTAATGGAATTTTCAGAAGCCCTGATGGGCTTTGTGTGGTATAACACCCTCCTCCATCTCTAGAGGAAACTAGCAGTAAAATCTGTGTGATTGAGACATTAGACTCTGGCAATATGGTGGACCTGAACATATATACTCTTTATGTGTGTATTTCACAGTAAAGAAAATATTTTTTAAAATCCACACATTTGACAATACTATACGGTTGAATTTGTGGTTTGGAAGGAGATGGGCTCTGGTGGGATTGACCTCAGCTCAGCAGAAGAGCAGCTGAAGGAGCTAGTACCAAGTGGGTATTGTGTCTGCCTGTCTTCCTTTCTTCCCTTCCCTTCCTCCTTCCCATTTTCCCTCCCTCCCTCCCTCCCTTTCTTGTCTTCCCTTCCTTTCTCCTTCCTTCCTTCCTTCCATCCTCACTCCCTCCTTTTCACTCCCTCTCTCCCTCTCTCCCTCCCTTCCTCCCTACCATCTACCTATTATCTATCTATCTGTCATCTATGTATCCATCTATTATCTATCACCTTCTCACTTTTCATGCACAAAATGGATTATGCTGTTCTGTAACCTAATTTTTAAATTCAATGCTATCTCTTGGACACCTACATCAGCCCATGATGGTCTATGACGTGCCTTCCAAAGCTGGCTGCATGTGTTAGGAGACATATTCTTGAAGGTTGAAGAGATGCTGTGTCCACATGTGGCTTCTGGGCTGGACAGGCTGCAGTCATCTATTCAATTTTTCAAAAGCACATTTGTTGGATTCTTGAAGCAACCTCTTACCCGGTCTCCTTGCCTCCCTGTGAGAGTCTATTGTTGGTGCAGCAGTCAGAGTGATTGCGTCTCTCTCCTGCTCACAACCCTCCAGCGGTCCCCATGTCACTGGGGCTCACGGGCCCTGCACCATGACATCATCTTCTCGGAGTTTTCACTCTAATGTCATATTCTCATCGAGGTCTTCCCTGGCTGTCCTGTTGAAAATGGCAACCCCTTGGGTGCAGTGGCTCACGCCTGTAATCCCAGCACTTTGGGAGGCTGAAGCAGGCGGATCACAAGGTCAGGACATCAAGACCATCATGGCTAACATGGTGAAACCCCATCTCTACTAAAAACACACAAATTTAGCCAGGTATGGTGGTAGGCACCTGTCGTCCCAGCTACTCGGGAGGCTGAGGCAGGAGACTCGCATGAACCCCGGAGGCGGAGGTTGCAGTGAGCCACGATTGTGCCACTGCACTCCAGCCTGGGCGACAGAGCGAGACGCTGTCTCAAAAAAAAAAAAAAAAAGAAGAAAATGGCAACCCCTCTCCACCCAAGCGCCCTCCCCCATGCTCCTTGCTTTATTTTCCCACCACACTTACCTGACATAGCCTATATCGAACTTACGTGTTTGCTGTTTCCCAGCTCCCCTACACTCACTCCAGAATGCCAGCTCCACAAGACAGAGATTTTTGTCTGCTGGTTTTGTTCTTTGTTTTTTAGTTTTGAGTCAGGGTTTCACTCTGTCAATCAGACTGGAGTGCAGTGGTGTCATCATAGCTCACTGCCTCCTTGAACCTCCTGGGCTCAAGCAATCCTCCCACCTCAGTCTCCCGAGTAGCTGAGACTACAGGTGTGTGCCACTGCACCTGGCTAATTTTTGCATTTTATGTAGAGACGGGGTCTCGCTACATTGCCCAAGCTGGTTTTGAACTCCTGGGCTCAAGCAACCTCCCTGCCTCAGCCCCCAGAGTGCTGGGATTACAGGTATGAGCCACGGCACCTGGCCTGTCTGCTGCTTTTAAATCTCAGTTATCCCCAGAACCTAGAACCAGCCTGGCATATCAGGAATGGCTCGCTAGATACTTGTTGAAGTGAATTGAATCTAGAAGCTGATTTCTGCAGGCATGTTGCCTCTTGGCTTGCTACGGAGGGAGAAGTACTTCCCATCATTAAACCATCTACCTCCGGCTCTTCTTGTTCTGAGTTGGATTGTTCTGCCTTATTACCATTCTCCCTAACTTCTCTCGCATTGCATCATACTTAGAGCAGTTAACAGTTGGAATGCTCCATCTCATCAGATCCCCCATGTAATATGGCAGAAGAAGAAATGATGACTGTTGAGCTCTATACTATTACTCCCTTCTTAAAACTCTCCAAATGAAAGACATCATGCTGAGTGAAATAAGCCAGGCACAGAAGGATAAATTCTGTGTTCTCACTCTTAAGCGGGAAGGAATAAAGTTGATTCCATAGAAGTAGAGAGTAGCATAGTGGTTACCAGAGGCTGGGGGGAGAAGGGCGTAAGGAGTGCAGGGAAGGGCTGGTTAATGAGTACAAATGGTTAGCTAGAACGAATAGGTTCTAATGTTCTATGGCACAGCAGGGTGACTCTAATTAACAATAATTTATTATTTATTTTGAAGCAGTTAGAAGAGAGGATTTTGAAAATTCTCAATACAAAGAAATAATAACTGTTTGAGATTATGGATATGCCAGTTACCCTGATTGAATCATTACATATTTTCTACATATATTGAAATATCACATGTGCCCCATAAATATATATATAATCATATATTAATATCTATTTTAAAGTTTTAAATTAAAATATTAGAAAGATCACAAAAAATCATCTTAATAAAGTCACAAATAAATTAAAAAAAAATAAAACCTCTCCAAATGGGTCACTAACTCACTTAAATGAAAACCAGGTACCTTAGCCAGGCACAGTGGTGTGTGGCTGTAGTCCCAGCTACTTGGGAGGCCAAAGTGGGAGGATCGCTTGAGCCCAGGAGTTTGAGTTAAACCTGGGCAACCTAGCAAGATCTTGTCTCCACAAAAGTTTTTTTGAAAAGGAATCTTATCGGCCGGGTGTGGCGGCTCATTCCAGCACTTTAGGAGGCTGAGGTGGACAGATCACCTGAGGTCAGGAGGTCGAGACCAGCCTGGTTAACATGGTGAAACCCTGTCTCTGCTAAAAATACAAAAATTAGCGTGGCATGGTGGTGGGCACTTGTAATCCCAGCTGCTTGGGAGGCTGAGGCAGAATTGCTTGAACCCGGGAGGAGGAGGTTATGGTGAGCCAAGATTAGGCCACTGCACTGCAGCCTGGGTGACAAAGCAAGACTCCATCTCAAAAAAAAGGAAAGGTACTTTATAGAGACCCCTCCTCTCAACAGTGCTCCAGGTGCGCTGGCCTCCTTCCATGTCCTCAGGCTGCTGACACTTGCTTTACCTTCTACCTGGAGTACTGTCTATATTAGCTTTCTAAGGTTGCCGTAACAAAATCCCACACACTGGATATGTGTGACAGTGAAACAACACAAATTTATTCCTCATAGTTCTGGAGGCTAGAAGTCCAAGATCAAGGTGCCGGCAGGTTTGGTCTCTCCTTGGCTTGCAGATAACCATCTTCTCACTGTGTCCTCTAAGGGTCTTTTCTCTGTGCTCACACATCCTTGGTATCTGTCCTAATCTCCTCTTCTTATGAGGAGGCCAGTCACATTGGATTCAGGCCCACTGTAATGACCCATTCTAACTTAACTACCTCTTAAAAGGCCTTATCTCCAAATATAGTCACATCCTGAAGTACTGGGAGTTATGGCTTCCACATATGAATTTTCAGGGGGTAACAGTTCAGTCTATAACACTGTCCCAACTCTTCAAAAGTCTGTTTCTAGCTGGGCATGGTGGCTCAAGCCTGTAATCCCAACACTTTGGGAGGCCGGGGTGGGAGGAACACTTGAGCCCAGGAGTTCAAGACTAGCTTGGGCAACAAAGTGAGACCCTGTGTCTACAGAGAACAAACAACAAAAAACCAAAATAAAAGTCTGATTCCTTCCTCTGCAGGATCTAGATATTAGCCTCGGGTGACTTCGCTTCCTGGAAGCCTTCCCTGCTTACCTCTATACCATAAGGCCCTGCTGATATTTTTCCCTTATGTACAATCTGCTGTGACTACGTTTGCCTATGAGCCTACTTGTTTATTGTCTGTTTCCCCTAGTGGTATGCTGGCAAATGTTTAACAATCACCATTTGGGTGCAGGATGGTTGTGGGTAGCGAGAAAGGCTGCCTTATAGCATCTGCCAATTTCTGTGGTGTAAACATACCCACTGTGGCCAATTTCAAGCTACCAACGTGACATCGCATGACTGTCCAAATTCCTGAAAATCTAAAACAACCTGTTCTTGTGAGCAGGTACAATCTGGCTCCAACTCCCCCTCTAGAAGCTAGACTCCACTGAGGGCAGGGGTCTTGCCTTCTTCTTCGTAGTCAAGTCTCTAAGGTCTAGAACAGTTCTTAGGGCAGAAATATGGCTCAACAACTTGAATTCATTCTCAAATAAGTTAATTTTTTTTTTTTTTTTAAGTCAGAGGCTCTCTTTGTCACCCAGGCTGGAGTGCAGTGGCACGATCTTTGGCTCACTGCAACCTCCGCCTCCCAGGTTCAAGCGATTCTCCTGCCTCAGCCTCCCAAGTAGTTGGGACTACAGGAGCACGCCACCATGCCTGGCTAATTTTTTGTATTTTAGTAGAGATGGGATTTCACCATGTTGCCCAGGCTAGTCTTGAACTCCTGAACTCAGGCAATCCACCTGCCTCGGCCTCCTAAAGGGCTGGGATTACAGGTGTGAGCCACTGCACCCAGCCAAATAAGTTAAATTCTTAATCTCACTCTGAAGACCTTCCACAAGTTTGCCCTTTTGGCCATCCTCATCTCTTTGCTGGTCCTTTGGCTGCCTGGGCCCCTTTATCCCCCAGATGTTGTGGTGCACCCCTGGGTACGTCCAGGTTCCTCAAAGACCACATGTCCTTTCACTCTTGTCTGCCCAGACAGCCCTGAACCTGGCTGACTTCTACTGGCCTTCCAGATGCAGCCGATTGCAGGCAATGTTTTTCTCAGTGCTGCAGAGTGACACGACCCCTGGGCTCCCCAATCCCCTGCTGCCACCTTCTCTCTGGCCCCTGATCACAGTGGCTGCTTCTTCCTCTGCCTCCCTTGGGGCTCCTGACCCAAGTTTCTGGCACACAGCAGGGCTCATGTGAGTGAGTGAAGGCATGGCAGAATACCAGTTATGGGGCAGGGGTAGAGTTGGTGGGGTGGGGAGGACTCACCTACAGCACAATTTGATCAAAGGCTGCACTTGCCCTGAAAGAATGAAGAAATTCTCCCTTCATGAAAATATGAAGAAACTGATGAGCAACTAAATGCCTGAGCCCAGAGTAATGATGATTAAGGAATGTTGGAAACGGGATGATTACAAGGCTCTGACAGCATTTGAAAGCTCTAAGTTCCAGTGAGTTCAGGAAAGTGCTTTGGGTGGGTAGGGCCCGACTGTTATCAGAGGATTCCAGGCCTCTCGTTCCTGACCCATTAGGTCACTGAGAGCTGCGAGTAAGGCGACGTGTCACTATTTGCACCCCACCTTAGCTTGCTGCCTTTTTTTCTTTTTTTTTTGAGACAGAGTCTTGCTCTGTTGCCCAGGCTGGAGTGCAGTGGTACGATCTTGGCTCACTGCAACCTCTGCCTCCCAGGTTCAAGCAATTCTCCCGCCTCAGCCTCCCGAGTATCTGGGATTACAGGCACACGCCACCACACCTGGCTTATTTTTTAAAAAATTTTATTGTTAGTAGACATGGTGTTTCACCATATTGATCAGGCTGGCTTCGAACTCCTGACCTCAAGTGATCCACCCACCTCAACCTCCCAAAGGGCTGGGATTGCAGGTGTGAGCCACCGTGCCTGGCTTTCACTGCCTTTTGAGAAGCAATTTGACCTGAAGGATGAGAAGGACCTTGGGAAGATCTGGGGAAGGGGTTCTTGCTGGTGCATTCCTAAGGCAGGACAGTGTTTTGTAAAATGGGATAATAATAAGGATTGCCTCCCACAGTGACAGAGAGGATGAAATGAGATATCACCAGCACAGTGCTTGGGACAGAGCTTCGTTTATGGTAGACACTCACTAAAGGTAGGAGGACAGTGTTCACATCCATTTGTCCACCAGAATGCCACCTTCCTGAGGCAGGGTCTCTGTATCTGTCCCAGCTATGTTTCCAGAGCCTAGAAACAGTGCCTGGCACCCAATTGGCCGTCAGTACATACTTGTTGAAGGCACGAGTGAGCCGATTACATAACCACCTTCTGGTAACAGACACAGGGAGAGAGCGCCAGTGCCCCGGCGCTTGGTTCCCATGGCTTAATGCCGCAATCTATTATTTCCCCACTCACTCTGCGCAACCCCAGCAGGCAGTGACCACACAGAGCTGATGACTCGGCCTGGTACTTCTCTAAATGCTGCCTGGGGCTGGCGGAATCTCCAGGGCCCAGCTCATCAGGGTGAGCTGATGACTTGGGGCCCAGTGCAGTCCACTTTCCCGTTAGCTGAGCCTGGGTCAGAGGACTGGCCCAACCTTCGGGTTCTGTCTGGGGAAGGGAACAGAACGTCCAGCCCCAGGCAGGAGAGACATTGCACAGGCCCCTGGGAAGCAGGAAACTAGCTCACTTCATGACCTCCCTTTGTTTGGAGCTCACTTCTCTCCTCCCTCTGACCCTGAGGCTGCCCTCCTCCTGGAAGATGATGGGGCTGTCCCTAGGAATATGGGCTTAGAGCTGGGGGCAAATCCATGGACGATCTAACAGTACCAATGTGCTGGACCCATGCTCAGTCCCTTAATTGAGTACTTACTCTGTGTCTGGTCCTATGCTAAATGAAAATTTCACTTATTCTAAAGAGACACCCAGCTGTTTCCCAAACATTCTGTTCTTTGATGCCTCTGGGCCTTCACATGGGTTGTTCTTGTTTAAAATATCCTTCCTGGTAAATACTCATCCTTCAGCACCCAGCTCCTCTATCACCTCCTCTCAAAAGCTTTCCCCAGCTCATGTAAGACAGTAAAACCACTGTCTCTCCTGGGCACCCCCGACATTTGTGTTTGCATGTCTGTCTTACACTGTGCTATGGCATTTCCAAAGCCCAGGCTGGGCCCCGTTCTCCTCCTGAGCCTGGGGGTCCTCCATGCCCAGCACACAACAGGGGCACTGCGGATGTTCACTTCTCCCCTCTCAGTCCCTGGGTACTTCCTCTCCATCTCTCGTAAGTCCCTCATCTCTTTGTCTGTATGTCATATTTTTGTTTTCATTCTAAAAACAATGCTCATCATGTTATAGTTACTTGTAAATTTAAGTGGAATGACACAAATGAATCGATGACCTTCTGGCAGGACATCAGACTGAAGGTGTTCAATTATTTGCCTATAGAATCCATGGTCACACCCAGCAAGAAATCATCAGACTAGGTAGAGAAGGAGAGGACGAGACCAGGACAAGGAGAAGAACGGGAAAAGGTGCTGGAACTAACATTTTCTTTTCCTGTGTGTGCCAGGTGCGTTTCGCTTATTCCTCACCGTAATCCTATGAAGTGGATATGATGATCCCCCTTCTTACAGATGGAAAATGAAGGCACAGAGAGGTGAGGTGACTTGCCCAAGGTCATGCAGCAAGTGAGTGGCAGAGCTAGGGTTTGAACCCATCTACCAAGCTCCACCAGTTGGACAGGGAAGGTGGAGTGTCCCTGTCACAGGAGAATGCACAGAGAAGCCAGGAGAGACTGCAAGACACTGTAGGGAGAATGAACAGGTCAGACCCAGACCCCAGGCTGCGCTGTCCCTGCCTTCCAGATGTTCTCGGTTATGGCTCCTCAGACAGATGCCCCCTGACCTGTAGATCCACCCCAGACTCCTCCAACACACTTAACCACTTTCCCTGGAGACTGCTCTGCTTTTCAAGGAGCTTCTAATATTGACCCCATCCTAAACTCTTCCCTTTCACTCCCTGGACCAGGGTTTGGTTTACCTTAACCCCTCAGGATTGCACAACTCCCACTGATGCTTCAGGAACCCACAACTTCTCAATAATGCTGAACTGAGCGAAATTTCCCAGTAACCACCTCCTCCGCCTGACTAATGCTTCTCAGCTTGGCAATGCAATGTCCTATTTTTAAGGAACCCAGTCATTTGGTTTAGATTCTTTATTTGTTTTATTTTAATGACCTTCTGAATCATTCATTTTTCTACTTTTGAACTGATTCACTCTTCACCACTTCCTTGTATAGAAATCCAACCCCTCCTTTAGGGCTCAGTGCCAACACCCACCTTCTCCCGAAAATTATCCTCATACCACCCTCTCTCCAGGAAGAAGTGTTCCCTCCCTCCCCCGTTTCTGTGCCATTCATCTGGTATTTATTATATTGTCATGATCATTAGCATAATGATAATTTTAATAATAATAACAATGATAGGCTGGCTACTTGGGTCATTGCTTTTCATTTTTATCACGACCCTAGGAAGAAAGCGATCATTATTCCATTTTACAGAAAATGAAACCAACCCTCAGGGAGTTTACATCTTTTGCTCAAGGTCACACGAAGTAAGTGATGCAGCTGAGGTGCTGGCCAGCCGAGCCGACTCTGAAGCGAGTGTCTTCAAAGGCAGCTGTTTGCATGGGATGCCTGGCACTGTGCTTGGCTCTTGCTGTGATCATGGTTTTGATGTCTGTCACCCCCCACTGGAGACTATGAGCTCCATGAAGTGTTCTGTTTCCTATTGCACTGTATGTAATCAATATCTGGGAGCAAATAGCTGATGTGCCAGACATCGACCAATGGCTGGAGGACTTCCTGTCCTTTGTATAGTGCTAGCAGCTTGAAGCCTTACACGGTTTGTATTTCTTACATCAAATGCTTGGAAGCAATCTTGATCAATGCTCATTGAATGAAGGAAGTTAGGGTCAGGCATGGGCTTGGGGGCTTCCAGTGGGCTTGTTTTCTACCTGGAAATATTCAATAGGAAATTTTCTAGAATGATCTGTATAGCTCAAATAAGACCTCCTCATCAATTTTTTCAAGTTAAAGTAACAAAATTCTATAGACTAAGGTTTCAACGGAGTTTATGCAACACAAAAGAGTGAATCAGTTCAAAAGTGGAAAAATGAATGATTCAGAAGGCCATTAAAATAAAACGCATAAAATTGTTTATGGATATCTACTGTGGGCCAGGCCCTGCACTCAAAGACCAGTGCTGGAGACGGCCATGTGAGCAACCAGCGACGCAGAGGGGATTTGGGTGTCCACGCTTGCTCTCATTCCTTCTGGGAGTCAAGCTCCCAAGTGCCTTGAGAACAGGCAGAGTTGGAACCTCGGAAACAGGGAGAGAGAGGGGACAATGGTCCTGTCTGGCAAAGAAGACCAAGCAGTAAAGATCTCAACGTCCCAGCAGCCCGTGAAAGGGAAAGCTGGCAGCAGTGTGAGACCTGGAGGCTGGTTCATCTGTCGTGGGGCGATGAAAAAGGCCAGCCTTTGGCCACAAAGAGGCCACAGAAGAACTGGATGAGGCGGATGTCTATGTAACATCAGCTCTTTGCTTCCAGGTCTAGGAAGGATAATAAAAATGAGAGGCCAGTTGGAGGTGGCACATGGAGACAAAGAGGTCTCCTTGTCACTCAATCTCATGCTTTTCTCCTCAAATTCTGTCTTGTCTGTCATCCATGTTGCCAGCCCTGTTTCTTTTTGTCTTTTCCTGGCCATCCTGTGCCCACCTTTTCACTTGTAACCTGGAAGGGATACTTTGTCTCTGGTAGGGCTCCTGTTACCAGCACCTCATTGGTGTTTTTGTTTTGGGGCCCCAGTCGCAAGCTTCACCTTTTGGCAGGAGTGATCTCTCAAAGAAGCAGAGAGCCCAGTGGGTCAACCTGGCCTCTTGGAGCCAAGCTTCTTGGGCTGGAGGGTCACCTGACAATCTGCTGACATCTACAGCATGGCAATCTTTGTTTTTATTTGTTTCAGGGGTAGAAACAACTGGTGTATTGATTTAAGGAGGAGAGAAGAAGTGGAGATGGGAAACGGGGAGGCCAGGGTTCTTTAGTGCTCACCAAAACCACTGCCACACTCCTTCACCCCCTCTTGCCTTCCTCTTCCACGGTGGGCACCAGCAGGCTCTCACCCTTTCCAGTGACCCCCTCTCCCTCCTCCCAGCACCCCACTTGCACTTCCTCTCCTGTTCCCACCCTAAGAACAAGGGAGAGCATCCGCCTTTGGCAGGCCACGTGACGAGAACATTCAACTGGCCCTGTCTAACTCAAGAGCGTCTTGACTGCTGGATTTGGCCAGAAGGGCAAGGATCCCTGCCCTGCTTCTTCTTGAGTGCAAGGATGAGTCTCAGAGATGGTGCTGGTGAAGTATTAGTAATAGTACTAGCAGTAAACACTATTTGGAGTTCACTATGAGCTCAGCACTGTGCCATGGCCTTACCCATTTCATCTTGTTTGCATTTCTCCATATTGGGATTAAGAGCATGGAGGCTGAAACCAGACAGCCTGGGTGTGAATCTCAGCTGTGCCACTTACTGGTTCGGGCAAGTTACTTTACCTCTCTTGGCTTCAGTTTCCTCACCTATAAAATGGGGTGAATAGGTCAGGTGCAGTGGCTCATGCTTGCAATCCCAGCACTTTGGGAGGCCAAGGTGTGCAGATCACCCGAGGTCAGGAGTTCAAGACCAGCCTGGCCAACATGATGAAACCCCATCTCTACTAAAAATACAAAAAAATTAGCTGGGCATGGTGGTGCGTGCCTGTAGTCCCAGCTACTTGGGAGGCTGAGGCAGGAGAATCGCTTGAACCCCAGAGGCGGAGGTTGCACTGACCTGAGATTACACCACTGTATTCCAGGCTGGGGACCAATAATAACACCTGATAATAGATCCTTTACACATAGTAAATGGCATATAAATATTACTATTCCATTTCAAAAACTCTAATACCAGCTTCCTCTTTCCTTGACTTATGAAAGGTGAATATATCAAAGAGAAAGCTGATAGAGGGAATGGTTCGTTTTTCAGAGCTTCAGACAAAAGGGAAGGGACTTTTGCAAGAAGGAAGACATCAGAGTCAATCATTGTGGTCTGCATTTCCAAATGGGGAAGCAGAGGCTCAGAGAGGGTGAGTTAGTTACCTGAAATCACACAGCCAACAAGCAGCAGAGGAGGATTTGAACTCGGACCTATCTGACATCACAGCTCACGTCCTTGATTCCGACGCTATATAGCCAGTGCTGGTGGTCATGGAAAGATCGGGCTCCTGGCCCAACATTGAAAATGGAAATATGAGTCACTGGCCATCCCTAGGGAAAGCTGGGGAGTGAGAAGAGCTCAACTATGGGGCAGAATGTTCCGCCAGATGCTGGGGAGTGGCTGCCAGCACCACTCAGTCTCCTTCATGCCGAGGAAAGGAAGGAGGAGAGAGGATGGAGGAACAGGGTTCGCAAGCCAGCCTGAGCACAGCCTGGAATGGGGCCATGACTTGGTGGGTGACGTCAGGCTCACACATCTGGCCTCTGGAATGCTGAGGCCCTGGAGGATGGGCCCAAGTTTCTGCTTCTCCTTGCAGCAGGTTCCTCCTCTGAAATAACCCAGGCTGCTTTGTCGAGAAAAATCTCTGGCTTTCTAGACTCTCCTAGACCAATCCAAATGGTGATGTGTGAAATGGGCCTTCAGTGCCTGCTGATGAAGAGTAGATCTCTGTAGAGAAAGCATCAGAAGAAGAAAGGTTCAGGGTCAGCCAGCTCTGGGATGGATTCCTGTCTGTGTGAGCCAGGCCAGAACCTTGTTTTTTTTTTCCTTTTTTTCTTTGAAGGCGGAGTTTAGCTATTTTCACCCAGGCTGGAGTGCAATGGCTCGGTCTCAGCTCACTGCAACCTCTGCCTCTCAGGTTCAAGCAATTCTCCCAAATAGCTAGGAGTACAGGCACCTGCCACCACGCCTGACTGATTTTATGTTTTTGGTAGAGATGGGGTTTCACCATGTTGGCCAGGTTGGTCTCAAACTCCTGACCTTAGGTGATCCACCTGCCTCAGCCTCCCGAAGTGCTGGGATTACAGGTGTGAGCTACTGTGCCCAGCCACCTTGGTTTTCTTGTCTGTGAACTGAGGCTCCTCTTCCTCTGATGCAAGATCTAGAGAAGAAATGGTATGTAGAACACCTGGCACCATCTGGTCATGCTGTCAGTGCTTGCTGACTGCCTGCCTGAACCCATGGGCACATGAGTGGAGTTGTAAGGTGTCCCAAAGCACTAGCGTGCTTAGGTAGGAGGCTGCCACCTTGCTGACTGGTCTCGTTTGAGGCATTGTACCTGACCTGACTCTTCTGGTTCCAGTTTCCATTTTCCTCCAAAGAGAACAAGGACCTGTCTGGCCTCCTGAGAGAGGAGAAGCCCAGCCTTTTCGCTCTTGCTAGTGCCCACTGATGGGGCCTCACCTAAGATCTGATGCTTGCAGTGCTTCTACCCAGGAAAGTTTGGGACTGGCCGGTGTGACTTAATGAGATCAGTGATTCATTTTGGTCCCAAAAGGAATGAAAGCCCAGGTCTTCCCAAGGCCCCTCTGCTTTACTTGGCCTGGTCTCTCCGTCAGGGAATGAGTCACCATCCTTCACATGGGTGCTCTTATTTTCACTTTGCCTGGGCCTTCAGAAAGCAAACAGTGGCTTCCTCTTTTCTTTGCTCTCGGGGGTAAAAGGCCTTCCATGGTTGCCACTGGAAGGAAAAGGCTTCTCAGTGAGGCACCTTTGAACCATAGCTGTATCTCTGATGCGACCTCTTCCTCTGCCTGGCTGAAGGCAGGGTCTGCAGCCTAAAGCCCAAATTCCTTACCCAAAAGTGGAAAAACAACCCACTTTCTCCAGTCAGCTGGAATTTTAACAAGTGTCCTTGATAACACGATTCGTCTGGGGCACCAGTCAATGATTCCCTGCTTGGATAAACCATTTGACCTCAATTTCCTTGTCTACAAAATGAAGATTGTCCCAGGCCACAAAGAAGATAACGTGGGTGCAGCATGGAGCAGGTGGCCCAGGTGGGATGAGCCACCTGCCTGAGCTTCAGTGAGGAAGCAGCAGTGGGGAGGGTGTGACCTTCTGTGACCTGTGCCATTCTTCCCTAGTTAGGGCTCAAGTTTATCTGGAGGTCAGACCTTTGGCCAAAGCCTAGACCCTTAGTTACCTGGAATCCACTGTAGGCCCAGAGTAACTGAATAGGAATTCTGAGGAGGAACTGAGAGTCACAAAGCCCAGGTACATTTCTTCGAAACCTCAGCACAGACTATCAGGATCAAAGAAGATGGAAAGTCTAGGCTAAATGTCTTCAGAGGTCATCATCTCAAACAGTGGGATGTGGGCTGAGTCACTGCCCCTCTCTGTGCAGCGAGTTTTGGTTTTTCTTTAATCAGTAAATGGGAGATGAAAATTCCTCCCTCACAGAGCGGTAGGGACTTGGGCATGGCTTGGTGATTAAGTCCAAACTGGCAGAATGAGGGCATCTCATCATGTGGAACCTTCTTTGCTCATCCTTATGGCGGGGATGATCATAATCCCTCCCCAGAAGGGAGCTGTAATGATTAAATGAGATGCTCCTGCCTCGTGCTCATGGCTGGTGGATCCAAGCATGCAGTAACTGATAGCTACCATGACACAAACCACCAAGTTCAGTCTCTGGCATATAGCAGGTGTTCAGTAAATGCTCGCTACTGTGAGGATAACCATGCTATTAATAGAACAAAAATAGAATCACAGAGTCTCCGACATCAAAGAGCCAGTGGAGATCACAATCTTATATTAGATCATTCCCTACCTGACCACAGAGAATGTCGAGGACCCAAGGGGAGAGATGCCCTGCCTGAGGCTGCCGCAAACAACAGGCTGAGCCAGGATGGAAGCCCTGCTCCACCGCCCAGGGCTCTTGGCTGACCCCACCTCACCCAGCAGACTGGGGCCATCTAGAGTAAGGACACTCATGGGCCTCAGTGCCCCCACCCCCAGGATTGCTGTGTGGCAGCCCAGGGCAGGAATGAAGGCGCTTCGGGCAGACTGGAGTCATCTGGAAAGATCCAGAGGAAATTAACAGTAGCAGCAGAGGCCAGGTGCCATGGCTTATGCCTGGAATCCCTGTACTTTGGGAGCCCAAGGTGGGAGGATTGCTTGAGCCTAGGGCTAACCTGGGCAACACAGTGAGATCCTGTTTCTACAAAAGACCAAAAAGACGAAAACATTAGCCATACGTGGTGGCACACGCCTATAGTGCCAGCTACTTGGGAGGCTGAGGCGGGAAGATTGCTTGAGGCCAGAAGTTTAAGGATGGAGTCAGCTAGGACTGCCACTGCACCCCAGCCTTGGTGACAAGAGCAAGGCCCTGTCTAATAAATAAATACATACATATTTAAAAACCAGCAGCAGCAGGGAAGAGCTGACTCTGCCCCAGTGAGTCGAGGTGACAGCTCCTCTTTAGAAGCAGTGCAGCTCTCTGGGACCCCACATGCACATATAGGCACGTGCGTGGCTAAGAGACAATGACGGTGGAGGGCAACAATGGCCACCATTGGGTGAGTGCTGACCGTACTCCAGGCCGTACCAAGTGCATACATCTCATTAATCTTCACAGCAACCCTATGGGGTGAGCACTCCAGAACCGAGCAAACTGAAGCACAGAGAGGCTAAGGCACTTTCCCAAGGCCCCATAGCTGGTCCCTGGTAGAGCTAGGATTTAAACCTAGACAATGTGGCCCAAAGCCTGCGACCCTCCACACCAGCCTGCTACCCTAATGAATCATGCCGGTGTCACCCTCCTCACTGATTCACATGGTTTCCACCCCTGTGACCTCACGGTCTCCTGGTGGGCAGCCCCGCCAGGCTCCAAGTGTCCTACCCCTAGGCCCAGCACCAAGTACAGTCTCACTTGTGCAGCAGCTGTTTCCAGGCCTGGCCGCATGCCACGGCCTGAGGCAGGGAAGATCAGCTTGGTCCTGGGGATCATGGGGCAGAAATCAACCTGTCCACAGTCTCTCCTCTCTTGGGCACTGGAGGTGGGCAGGGTGGCCTCAATTGCAGTGTCCAGCTAGGTGAGGGGCATGGCTGGGGTCAAGAGCCAGGCATCCTGGTCCCTGCCATGTGCCTGCTGGGCACCTTGGCCAGCCCCTGTCCCTCACTGGGCCTTGCTTTTCCCTATCAGAATGAAGAAGCTGGGTGTGGGTGGGGTGGTCCTGGCAGGAACTTTAGGCTGGCCAAGGCAGTGGGGCTAGGAACTGCCTGAGGCCCCTGACCTGGCTGGCATCAGCCTTGGTCTCTGGTCTGAGAATCCAGCTGGCAGCCCTCAGTGGGTCCTTCTGGGCCAGAGCAGGCAACCTGCTCCCAGGCTGTCCCCACCTGAGTCTCAGGCTGTGTCTCAGATCCTTGGTTGGCCTCATCACATGCTGGCTCACAAGGTGACATCAAATGTCCCTATGAGTAACTCCTCCCTCTGATCTGAGGCCCTCACACCTTCATCCTGACCTAGGAAAGATCTCCTTCTGTCTATGAACTCGGGAAGTTCAATAGCAGCATAACATACCTGAAGACAGTGGGTCCCCTCTTCCAAGTCCCTTTGCAGACAGTTCCCCATATCCAGTTAATAATGGCAGGCAGCATTTATCAAGTGTTGCAGGAGTAAGGGAACTTTATATGCACCTCTTACCCTCGAATCCTCACAATCCCCTTTGTGACACTATTATCATGATTGTATTTTACAGATGAGGAGACGGAGGTTCCAAGAGGCAGAAGCAATCATGCGGTGACAGAGTGGGAAAGTGACAGAGCTGGGAAATGAGAGTGGGGGCAGGGAGGTGAGTCCTCATTCCAGAGCCCAGGGAATTTCCTTCCCTATGTCTGCGCTGTTACTCTCTTGCCATTCAGAGTACCGACTCTGCACCAGACATCCTGCTAGGTGCTGGTGCTGGGATGCACAGTGAATGGGCCAGGCCTGGCCTCTGCGTGAGCAGAGTCTACCAGAAGCCCCTGAAGTGCTGAGAATACTCATCAGAGGCCAAATGAAAGACTTCTTTTTGCCTCCACTCACCTACTCCCAGCCCTACCACCTGCTAGCTGTGTGACCTTGGACAATTACTTTCCCTCTCTGCTTTAGTCCCATGACAATAAAATGGCAGAAATATTAACCTCTATACCTCATTGGGTGATTGCAAAGAATGACTAGGAAGTGCACATCAATCCGTAATGCCAGTGCCTGGCCCAGAGAAGGTGCTTGGTGTCCCATCAAGGTCTTTTTTCCATCTACAAGCATGCTCTGCCAGGCTGTTGTCATTGCTAACTTCATTTGACAGCTGACGAGATCGAGGCTCTGAGGGGCGAAGTGGCTCATCTAAGGCATAGGTTAAGAGGTGAAGCTGAAACAGAGTCTTCCAGGGTCCCAGATGCATGCTCTCTTTCCCTGGAACCCCTGGGCACCTGTATACCTGTGACCCTTCCCCTCTGGGTTCTGAGTTGCCTCAAAAGGAGTGGGAGGTGAGGGGTTAAGAAGGCCGCTTGGCACTGCAGCAGAAATCTCACGAAGTACTGGGCTGAGAGAACTTCTAAGAAAGAAGGAGGCAGAAAAGAACACACTCATCCTGGCCTCAGTGGGCAGAGGTCAGTCTGGCTCCCGGCCCAGAGGCTTGCCCTCAACAGGCCCCCGGACTCCAGCCCAGCTTGGCTTAGCCTACAAATAAAGTAGTTGATGCCCCATTGTGGACCTCCTCCTTCCAGATCCTTCTCTGGGCCTTCATTGCCTCGCCTTCCTGGGTAGATGCTCAAGGCTGAGGTGTGGGGCGAGATGACCTGGGCTGAGAAGAAAGCCCGCAGCCCCTCCGCCATTCAGGCGTTCTGAAAGCGCTGTGAGGCTGCACTTTGGGCTCAGGGGACTCGGCTCTGCCTCTTTTGCAGAGAGGGCCCTGGTCATGTGACCAAACAGCTCTGAGCCCCAGGGTTCTCGTCTGTAAACAGGGGAAACATAGTATTACAGTGCTGGGATTAGGGGAGGCCTTCATTTCTTTAAGTTCCTGGCTGGGCAGGTGCTGTGCTTCTGGGTTGGTGAAACAGTTGCTGGGACCCTGCTCCAGCAGGCTTAGGACTGGAGTAGGGATTTCCCAGTGCTTTCCCATGCTTCACTTTCCTGGGGGTCTTCCTTAGGCTGTAGAGCTACCTGGGCTCCCGCTCTGTGTCTAGCCAGGAGAGCCCCAGGCAGAGTCCTGGGGATGGTACGGAGGGGAGCTGAGCCTCAGGATGCCGTGGGGTCCAGAAATTCAGGGGCTTGTGTGGCTTAGGACCAGCACAGAGGGACCCTGAGCTTGGCCTTGGTGTCCCTATCAGCAGTCCAAGGACCCTGATCTGACCCTCACAGAGTGTCACATGGCTTTTACCCTAGATAAGGCAGCCCTTGGAGCGTTTCTGTACCCCTCTGTCTGGAGTTTTCTCTGAAACACCCAGAGGCAGGGCCTGGTGGCTGTGTCAGTGTGAGGTCACTAGGATGACTTGTCCCCATGACCTTGACCTAATGGAGCTCTAAGGCCAGCTGGCTCAGGAACCCAGGACCACCCCCCACCCCCACCAGCACCATCAGCCGCCAGGGCCTCCTCAGCTCTCTGTTACCACAACCCACTGTGGGATCCAGGCTGATGAACTTAGGGGCTTCTGAAGGGGTTTTGGAGGGCTCAGCAGCTCAGTCCTGTGGGCGTCAGCTCACAGATTCAGCCCCCACTGAGGCATTTCCTTTCCTTGGCTATTTACGGGTGGTTCCTGTTCCTTGAATAGGTAAAGAAAAAGGAAGCAAAAGAAGCTGATCTTTGGGTCCTTGAACAGCTGGCAAATCTTCTCCATTATTATTGATTTACAAAAGCATACAAGCTTGGAGTAAAGAACGGCAAAGCTAGAAAGCAAATGCATGGAAAAGTGCAAGTCTACTCGAGCCACGCTGGATGCTTCAACCCTCCAGTGAACATATGCAGAGCACCCACTATTTGCTAATCACCATGCAGATTCCTTGACCTGCTGTTTTCTCTCCATAACATATGCTGGGCATGAAAGACCCTTTAAGTCAGTAGTTTGTGGCCCTGAGACTGTACACTGGGACCCTTGTGAAGATGTTTCAAGTCCCCATGCCCAGGCCTCCCCCAGGTGAGTGACATCAGAAGTTCTGGAGGTGGGCCCAGGCAGCAGGAATCATGAAAGGTCTTAGGTGAGGAGCCTGAGCTGGAGTACTGCTCCGGGCTTCTGGCCACTGGGGTCAGAGCCGGCGCTCCACGTGGTGCGTGGGGTGAAAACGAATGTGTCCCTGCATCTGCATCTCACAGTGTGGCTTTCTGCCTGGGAAAATGGTGGGGGGACGTCAAGGAAATATCCCTTTATTTCAGTCATAATGTCATAGTCTCTCTCCTTTTCCTTGGGAAGATTGTGACAGCCTGTCTTAGGAAAAGCTTACCCAGGTTATTCCTGAGTAGGTTAGCCCTGGTGTCACCTCTTCTGTTCATTTCTACAGGAAGAATTTCATCCACACTAAGCTCATTCTGGAATTTGTTATTTTGACAATTTGGCAGTTCAGTTAACTAATGTATTATGTGTGTTTACGTGTGCGTCTGTGTGTATGAATGTGTGTGTGTCTCTTTGTGTGTCTGTGTCTTTCTGTGTGTCTGTGTCTCTTTGTATGTATGTGTCTCCGTATGTCTCTGTGTGTGTGTCTCTAGATGTCTCTCTGTGTCTGTGTGTCTCTGTGTTTCTAGACATCTGTGTATCTGTGTCTCCATGTCTGCATCTGTGTGTATGTATGTATATGTCTGTATCTCTGTGTCTATGTGTGTGTGTGTGTGCCACCTGCATGATTCATGTAGGAGGTGTCACTGCTACTTCCCCACCCCCTAGGTAAGAAACAGATTTAGAGGCCAAGGGTGCACTGTCACCATGCACTCTCTGCCCTTTATTGCCCGGCACCCCTGCCCTCCAGGAGCTGACCACCTGCCTCTGGACTTCCCGCTCGCCTAGCCTGGCTCCCCACAGTCCTCTAGACAAATGTCTCTATGTGTGTCTGTGTGTCTCTGTGGCTGTGACCTTGAGCAGACGCTTTACCTCTCTGGGTCTGTAGGTATTGGGGGATAGAATAGGGCTCATGCCATAAGTGGTGGGCTTGGTGCTTGCTGTGTGTCACTGCTGAGGACTTCCCTGTGAACGCATCTCCTCCTCACACTCCCAAATGAAGTGCGTCCTACTGCCCCAGTACCGTCCACGTCCATCCTGTCCTTGCTCTGCCCACTGCATCCAGGGCTCCTACTTCACTCACGGGAGAAGTCCCCCATCCTTCCAATGGCCTGAGAGGACTTGCATGATCTGGTCCCCTATCTCTCCTCCTCTCTCCCCCTTCCTCCCCTCTCTCACGCTGTCCCCCTACACTGGACTCCTCTCTCTCTCTCCCTTCCTCTCTTCAGTCATTCTTCCTGTCTCTCTGCTTCTTTCATATAACATGTTTTTATCATCCAGATACATCAGCTTTTCCAACCAAAGTTTTCATTTACCTATATTTATTCTTTCTATTCTCTGCCAACCTTTTTTAGGGAAAGAGTAGGTTGTCTGCTCACTTTGTTCACGTTAAGTGGGCTTTTTTTCCTTTTGCCCTGTGTCCTCTTATATCTAGGATAAAAAGCACATTAGGTTAAATATATTGTACTTTTGCCATGCTAATTTTTCTTTTTTTTAATTCTCACATGAATATAAATCGCAATCAAAGACTTCCTTGATGAAATAAGATTCAGAAGTGGTATTCTCTTTCTGCTTGGCTCTGGCTTTCCAAATCACCCTTATTAACTTTGTAAGCCTTTTATTAAGTCCCATTTGTCCTCAGAAGATTATACTGAAGTGGAGAGCAGACTATATAAATGAGTATAAACCAATACCCATCCTATGTGGTGGGAGGGCGGCGGGAGGTGTCTACAATGCTACCCTGCACAGCAAGGGCTCCATGGCAAAAGGAGCCTATCACAGCCAGAGGCCTTCTGGGTCAGGTGTTCAACACTGAATTCTTGAACTTGAACCTTGAATTCTGGACCCTGTGGTTCCCTGGCCAGAGCTTGTGCTGAGAACAATGTAAACAACATGCTGAGATTGTCTAAAGCCACAGGGGAAATGGTGGAAGATTCACCCTTGCTATTGCCAGAAAGAGGCATTTATAGATTTTCTTTTCTTTCATTCTTTTTTTTTTGAGAGGGTCTTGCTCTGTCGCCCAGGCTGGAGTGCAGTGGCACAATCCTGCTCACTGCAGCCTTGACCTCCTGGGCTCAAGCAATCCTCCCACATCAGCCTCCTGAGTAGCTGGGACTAGAGGCATGTGTTAGTACACTCAGTTAATTTTTGTTTTTTTTTTGTAGAGACAGGGTTTTTCCATGTTGCCCAGGCTGGTCTCGAAATCCTGGACTTAAGCGATCAATCCACCTCAGCCTCCTAAAGTACTGTGATTACAGGCATGGCCACAGCACCTGGCATTGTTTTTTTTTTTTTTTTTCTTACTTTTCCAGTTTAACTTCATACTGTATATCGTGTGGGCCTTTATTCCTGAATCATGGTTAAACTCTTTAGTCTTAACTTATGGGCCTCAAAATTATTGGGCAGTTACATTACTTGTCTACCTCCTTATTCCTTATTTTAGTAATCAGTTATTGTGTTAGGTAATTCTTGCATTGCTATAAAGAAATATCTGAGACTGGGAACTTTATAAGAAAAGAGGTTTAATTGGCTAATGGTTATGCAGGCTATACAGGAGGTATGACACCAGCATCTGTTTCTGGGGAGGTCTCAGGAAGCTTCTAATCACGGCAGAAGGTGAGGGGGAGCAGGTACATCACACAGTGAAAGTAGGAGCAAGAGACACAGGGTATGGAGTGCCATATACTTTTATTTTATTTATTTTTTTGAGATGGAGTCTCATTCTGTCTACCAGGCTGGAATGTAGTGGCACGATCTCACCTTGCTGCAGCCTTCACCTCCAGGTTCAAGCGATTCTCCTGCCTTAGCTTCTTGAGTAGCTGGGATTACAGGCGCTCGCCACCATGCCTGGCTAATTTTTGTATTTTTAGTAGAGACGGGATTTTGCCGTGTTGCCAGGCTGGTCTCGAACTCCTGGCCTCAAGTGATCTGTCTCCCTCGGCCTTCCAAAGTGCTGGGATGACAAGTATGATCAGATCTATCATGAACACAGTACCCAGCCATGAGGGATCTGTCCTCACGATTCAAACACCTCCCACCGGGCCCCACCTCCAACACTGGGGATTACAATTCAGCATGAGATTTGAGTGGGGACAAATATCCAAACTATGTAAGTTATGCACTCTTATTTGGAATTAACACAATGGATACCTCTCCACTCAACTCCATTCATATAGTCACAGATAACTAGGCCAAAAACCAACAACAGAAGAAATACCAAAAGAGGTCATCCAAGCATTAAGAGAAACCCCCTACAGTTAAGTAAAACTAACATTCTGTCTTGCAGCCAAAAACCTTTACACCAAATATTGAATTGTGTGTAGTCATACCAATACTAAGCATTTATTTTTAAGTTTTTGGTAAAATTTTGACCATAATTATTTTGACTATTGTTTCTTATTAATATCCAGTATTGAGATATTAAAAAGTTGAATTTCTCTTAGATTAAGCTGCATTAATATTGTAAATGTTCTCAAACAATAGCTATTAATGGACAGAACAAATATTTACATTACCATAAAAAACTGAACCTTGAATCCTTTTTTAAAAAATAGATTTATTGAGGCACTTTTTAAATATTGTAATATTCAACCTATTCAAGTATACGATTCAATGTTTTTTTGCAACTTTACCAGGTAGTGCAACCATCACTATAAATCAATTTTAGAGCCAGGAACAGTTGCCTGTGCCTTTAATCCTAGCTACTTGGGAGGCTGAGGCCAGAGGATTGCTTGAGCCCCGGAGTTTAAGACCAGCTTGGGCAACAAAGCAAGCTCCCATTGTAAAAAAGTTTTTTTTTAAAAATTAGCCAAGCACAGTTATTCATGCCTACAATCCCAGCTACTCAGGAAGCTAAGGTGGGAGGATTGATTGTGGCTGGGAGGTTGAGGCTGCGGTGAGCCAGTATCACATCACTGTACTCCAGCCTGGGCAACAGAGCAAGATCTCATCTCTTAAAAAATTAATTAAAAATCGGCCAGGCATGGTGGCTCACTCCTGTAATCCCAGCACTTTGGGAGGCTTAGGTGGGCGGATCATGAGGTCAAGAGATCGAGACCATCCTGGCCAACATGGTGAAACCCCATCTCTACTAAAAATACAAAAATTAGCTGGGTGTGGTGGTACGTGCCTGTAGTCCCAGCTACTCGGGAGGCTGAGGCAGGAGAATCACATGAATCCAGGAGGCAGAGGCTACAGTGAGCCGAGATAGCGCCACTGCATTTCACCCTGGGGACAGAGCAAGACTCTGTCTCAAAAAAAAAAAAATTAAAAATCAATTCTGTAACATTCTCATGGTCCCCTAGGAAGATTCCTCCTTGATACCCACTTATAGATAACCGTGTTCCCACCTCAGCCCCAGGCCATTAATCTGTTTACTGTTTCTCTAAATTTGTCTTTCTGGACATTTCATGTGAATGGAATCATACAATATGCAGTTTCTTGTGTCTGATTCTTTCACTTTCCCATCTTTGAAGTTCATCCACATGGCAGCATGTGTCAGCAGTTTGCTCCTTTCTGTTGTTGAATACTGTTCCAGTGCATGGACAGAGCACATTTTGCCTATTTTGCCTATTCATTCATCAGTGGCTGGATAGTTAGGTTGTTTCCAGTGTTAGGCTCTTATGGATTATGCTGTAGGAACAGTGACTCACAAGTCTTTGTGTAGTACCTGTTTTCATTTCTCTTAGGTAGATACCTCGGGAGTGGAATTGCTGGGTCGTGAGGTAATTTTATGTTCAACTTTTTGAGGAACCTCCAAACTGTTTTCCAAAGAGGCTGCACCATTTATATTCCTACCTGCAATGTATGAGGGTTCTTGTCTTCGTTTGTTTTCTGCTGCTATGATAGAATACCACAGACTGTGTCATTTATAAAGGTCCCACTACTTAATACTGCAAATGGCAATTAAATTTCAACATGGGTTTTAGAGGGGACATTAAAACCATAGCAGTTCTGTTTCTCCACATCCTAGCCAACTTCTGTTATTATTAGTCATTCTAGTGTGTGTGAAGTAACACCTCATGGTGATTTTAATCTGTATTTCCCTAATGACGAAAGATGTGAAGCATCTGTGCATCTGTTTATCAGCTATTGGTATATTTCTCTTGGAGAAATATCTGTTCATATATTTTGCTTCTTCTCTTTATTTCTTTTTTAATCCTAACCACTAGACTACCAGAGATTTTGCTCGTTTTTTGTTTTGTCATTAAGTTGTAGAAGTTCTTTGCAAATACTGGATACAAGTCCTTTATCAGATTTGGTTTTATAAATATTTTCTTTTAGTCTGCTGCTTCTCTTTTCATTTTCTTAATGGTGGCTTTTTTCGGCTTTATTGAGGCATAATTGACAAATAAAATTATATAAATATGAGGTGTACTTGATCCTAACCCTAACTTCAATCTTTATTCATGCTCAATAACTGAAAGTTTGTGCCCTTTGACCCTATTTCCCTTACCTCCTAGTCCTTTGCAACCACCATTCTATTCTTTGGTTTTATGAGTTTGACTTTTTTTTTTTTTTTTTTTTTTTTTTTTTGAGACAGTCTCACTCTGTTACCAGACTGGAGTGCAGTGGCATGATCTCAGCTCACTGCAACCTCCACCTCCAGGGTGAATCAAGTGATTCTCCTGCCTCAGCCTTCCAAGTAGCTGGGACTACAGGCATGCGCCACCACACCCAGCTAATTTTTGTATTTTTAGTAGAGATGGGGTTTCACCATGTCGGCCAGGATGATCTCCATCTCTTGACCACGTGATCCGCCCACCTGAGCCTCCCAAAGTGCTGGGATTACAGGTGTGAACCACCGTGCCCGGCATGAGTTGGACCTTTAAGATTCCACATGTAAGTAAGATCATGTTCTGTGTCTGGCTTATTTCACTCAGCATAACGTCATCAGGGCTCAACAGCATTGCACATGAACACCTTTATGCCCATCACATAGAATTAACAATTGTTAATGTTTTGCCACATTTAATTGATTTATTTGTGTGCATATTTTTCCTCCCAAACCATGAAACCAAGTTGCCAACATCATGACCCTTCTCTGCTAAATACTTTAGCTTGCATCTCTTAAGAACAAGACACTCTTCTAGGCACCCACCAAAGTTAACAATTCCATAATATCACCTAATATCCAGTCCATATTCAGATTTCCCTTGTCCCAGAGGGTGCTGTCAAGTTTTTGGATTTTGGTTAATCTGATGATGGATGAGAAACAGTCTCCCAAATAACTTTCTTGTCTCTTATTATGATTAAGAATGGGCATCTTATCTGGGCGTGGTGGCTCACTCCTGTAATCCTAACACTTTGTGAGGTCAAGACAGATGAATCACCTGAGGTCAGGAGTTTGAGACCAGCATGGACAACACGGTGAAATCCCATCTCTACTAAAAATACAAAAATTAGCCGGGTGTGGTGGCATGTGCCTGTAGTCCCAGCTACTCAGGAGGCTAAGACAGGAAAATCGCTTGAACCCGGAAGATGGAGGTTGCAGTGAGCTGAGATCGTGCCACTGCACTCCTGCCTGCATGACAGAGCAAGACTCCGTCTCAAAAAAAAGAATGGACATCTTAGGCTGGGGGTGGTGGGAGGCCAAGGTGGGTGGATCACCTGTGGTCAGGAGTTCGAGACCAGCCTGGCCAACGTGGTGAAACCTCATCTCTACTAAAAATAAAAAAAATTAGCCAGGCATGGTGGTGCACGCCTGTAATCCCAGCTACTCAGGAGGCTGGGGCAGAAGAATTGCTTGAACTCAGGAGGCGAAGGTTGCAGTGAGGCAAGATCAAGCCACTGCATTCCAGCCTGGCCAACAGAATGAGAGGCTCGGTCTTTTTAAAAAAAAAAAAAAAGCATTTTACATGTTCAGAAGGATTGTAGTTCTTTTTCTGTAAACTATCTGCTCATGGTCTTTGCCTATTTTGAAATCATATTTTTGGCTTTTTCATTTCTGTTTTTAAGAACTCCTTTAATATTGGTGAAATTGGCCTTCATCTGTAAATTACAAATATTTTTTCCCCATTTGTCTTTTTTTAAATAAAATTTTGCTTATGAAGCTTTAGGCATAAAAAGCTTTCTAAAAATTTGGCTTTAATTTTTATATAGTTGAATTTATCAAGATTTTCTTTCCTTGTTTGTGGCTTTTGAGTCTACATAGATAAAAAAATTTCTTACTCCTGGGTTATAAATAAATCTCCCTCTGTTTTCTTTTAAAACTAGTGAACTAGTTGGGGGTGGTGGCTCATGCCTGTAATTCCAGCACTTTGGGAGGCCAAGGCAGGCAGATCACCTGAGTTCCGAAGTTCGACACCAGCCTGATCAACATGGAGAAACACCATCTCTACTAAAAATACAAAAATTAGCCAGGCATGGTGGTGGGTTCCTGTAGTCTCAGTTACTCCAGAGGCTGAGGCAGGAGAATCTCTTGAACCCAGGAGGTGGAGGCTGCACTGAGCAGAGATTGAGCCACTGCACTCCAGCCTGGGCAACAGAGTGAGACTCGGTCTCAAAAAAAAAAAGGAGTTGTAAGCTTTCCTTGGCTGGTCCAAAGGTAGTGAGTTATCTCAATTAATTGTTGACTGTTAGTTACTGATCAAACTCCTTGTTTACCCTTTTACCTCTTCTCACTCCTATAGTTTGCTAGTCTTAAAAAAAAAAAAGAAGTTGTAAGGTTTCATTTTTTAAAATCTGGATCTCTGGACCATTTGCTGTTCATTCAGATGTTTGGTGTGAGGTATGAATCCACTTTTATCTTTTTTCCAAATGGAATGAAATGGTTCCAGCACTGCTTATTAAGAGGTCTTATTGGCTGGGTGCAGTGGCTCACGCCCTGTAATCCCAGCACTTTGGAAGGCCAAGGCGGGCAGATCACCTGAGGTGCAGAGTTTGAGACCAACCTGACCAAAATGGAGAACTCCTATATCTACTAAAAATACAAAATTACCCAGGCATGGTGGCACATGCCTGTAATCCCAGCTATCGGGAGGGAGGCTGAGGAAGAAGAATGGCTTGAACCCAGGAGGCAGAGGTTGCAGTGAGCCAAGATTGTGCCATTGCACTCCAGCCTAGGCAACAATAGTAAAACTCTGTCTCAAAAAAAAAAAAAAAAAAAAAAAAGGAGAAGAAGAAGTTTTATCACATCCAGTGATCTGAGATGCCACCTTAGCCATGCACCAAATCTCCATATGTACTTCGATACATTTCTGGACTCTCTATCATGTTCCATTGCTCTGTCTGGCTATTTGTTTCCAACTACACCATTTTAACTACAGAGGCTTTAAAAATATTAAAAAAAAATATTTAGAGACAGGGTCTCACTCTGTTCCCCAGGCTGGAGTACAGTCATGTGATCATGGCTCACTGCAGACTCAGATTCCTGGGCTTAAGCAAGCCTTCCACCTCAGCTTCTGGAATAGCTGAGATTATGGGTGCACACAACCACACTTAGCTAACTTTTAATTTTTTATTTTTGTAGAGATGGAGTCTTGCTATGTTGCTCAGGCTGGTGTGAAACTCCTGGGCTCAAGCAATCCTCCCATCACAGCCTCTCTAAGTGCTGGGATTACAGGCATGAGCCACTGTGCCCTGCCAATTACAGAAGCTTTATGGTATGTTTTAATGTCTGGTAGGGCTTACCTCCACCCCACTGCCCTTTAAAAAATAAAAACATTCTGGCTATTTTTTTTCCTTTTCTTCTTCTTCTTTTTTTTTTCCTTTTTAATCCAGCCCAAAATGTCAATTTCTGGCTATTTTTGATTGTTTATTATTTCATATCAACTAGAAAATCAACTTGTTTAACTCCAGAAAACAACAACAACAACAAGAAACACACCTACCCTCAGTATTTTCATGACGATCATGTTAAAGGGATATATTTACGTGGGACCAATTGGACCTGTTTGTGGTATTGAGTCATCCTATCCAAGAACAAGGGGTGTTTTTTCTTATGTTTAGAACACACACCTTCACTGCACACGGAAGGAGGCTCTCTCTGGAACACAGGCCCTCCTATGGGTTGAAGTGTGCTCTCCCAAAAAAACACACGTTGAAATCCTAATTCCCAGCACCTTGATCTCAGACTTCCAGCCTCCAGAACCATGAGTTGCTACATTTTTATTTAAGCCTTTCGGTCTGTGGCACTTTGTTATGGAAGCCCTAGCAAACTAATTTAGGATCTGGAGGATGTCCTAGGGAAGAACTGAGCAGCCCAGCCACAGCTCGAGGATATCCAGAAACACGTGTGTGCCCTCCTGTCCCTGATCCCGGCAGGCTCACCCAGGCCTGTTTCTTGCCTGCCATGGTCAGGTGACTGGACCAATGAATGCATCACAGTGCTGGAGGTGTGACTTCACTCTCAATGGGTGGCCAAACCCACTGAGGTCAAGGCCAGTGAATGAATCATTTGTCCAATTCGGCTCAGTGAGTCAGGCAGGGCCAGGCAGAAAGCCTGAGTTTGGGGCATATTTCCTTTTCTCTTTTCTTTGGAATCTAGAAGCAGGCCCCTATAAGTTATTATTTCAAGAAACAAACAGTGAAATTGAGTAGCATGCCACCTTCATATCATGTCTGCTATGTGCTGTGGAGAGATAAGAACAAAAAACTTAGAAAGCAAAGAGAGACACAGCCCTCGGAGTGCATCTTTGGACAAGTTAGTTAACCTCTCTGTTCCTCAGTTCCCCCATCTCTTCACATGGAGGTAGTAAGGGTACCCATTTCACAAGGTTAATGTCATGATCATACCAAGAAATGAATATAAAGCACCTAGCAAAGTTCTGTGGCTCAGCAGAGATTGGCAATTATTATTAATAAGACCTGCCCCCAAATTACTTACCCACAAAGGCAAAATTGGGATGAACAATTTCTGCATCTTCAGCCATGATTCTGAACATAGTGCCAATAATTTTTCCTGCTCCTTTTCCCAGAGAAGAGTTTGGAACAGACAAACTGTGATCTCATTTGCTCCCACCAACATTAGTTACTAAGTGTTTTCTAATTGTGAAAATGAAATTATGTCTCAATTCATGTTCTGCTAAAAAAAAAAAAAAAAAAGAATCAACGGAAAGCTGTCACTTCTCACCACAGCAGTCAGTTCCCTCAGTGGTGGGCAGGGCTTGGGCCATTGCTGGCAGGCTGTATCCTTGGTTCAGGGATGAGGTTCGTGTGAGTCATGGAGGCCCTGCTGCTCCTGGTCCCTTGCCTGGGCTCCCAGGCTCGTCTTCATTTGTTTGTCCAATGAGCCTGGCTTTGAGATTTGTACTGGGGACCAAGAAAGACAAGAAACCATACCCTTGCTTTCAAGCTAGTGGGAGAGAGACAGAAATGGTCATTGATGGGGACTGTCCCCCACAGTGAATCACAAGGTGGTCTTTAGGGGTTATTACTATTCTTATTTCATGGGGAGGGGAGGCTTCCGGGGGAAAGAGGTAGGTAACTGAGGCCCACCTCTCAGAGGCATTTCCTCCAGGTATTTCTATCCTACATCAGCCTTGACATCTCCGAGTAGAGGTCCCCTCCTCTGCTCGTCTTTCCTGGGCTACCCAGTTTCCATCCTGACACTTAACAAGTCTGTCCCACCACTAGAAACTGTTGACTGCATGACTGCAGCACTTTAATTCTTTTCCATCTTAAACCTTTTATACTTTACTGCATCTACTGGCTTTAAGATGTTATCAGTTCTGAGGCCCTTTCCTTAATGTATGCACCATTAAGAAGGGAAATGCTGTCAATTAATGATGACATGCTCTGATTTTTGCACTCTGAGAAATGCTAAAATATGAAAACTGTGCCTTCGACACAATGAATTATATGAGGAAAGCAATCACTGCTTTTAAAAACATCCGAGGGGAAGAAGATTTTATAAATGTCTATGTAATAATAATAACAAAGTTTTCTAAACACCTACCCTGTGCCAGGCATTGTTCTAAAGCACTATTCATCCATGAGCTCATATCAGCGGTTGGCAAACTTTTCCTGTAAAGAGACAAGGGTAAATATTTGAGGCTCTGTGAACCATACAGTCTCTGTCACAAGTATACACCTCCAATTGCAGTGTAAAAAAAAGGAATGGGTGTGGCTGTGTTACAATAAAACTTTATGGACACAGAAGTTTGAATTTTATATGACATTCACATGTCGTAAAATATGATTCTTCTTTTGATTTTTCCCCCCAACATTGAAAATATAAAAACCAGTCTTAGTTTGTGGGTTGCACAAAAAGAGGTAGCAAGCTAGATTTGTCTCACAGGCTGTCTCATATATAACCTTCCAATCAGCCCTACAAGATCGATACTATTATCATTCCCACTTTAAAGATGGGAAAACTGAGTCTCACAGAGGTAAAGTAACTTGCCAGAAAAATATACACAGCTGATGAGTAAGCAAGCTGAGATTCTAATCCAGGCAGTCTAACTCTGTAACTTGGTTTTAACAACAATGCTGTTACCTACATATGGTTGCCTTCTAATCTTATCTTTTATTTCTGGTTACAAAAGTTACGCATTTAAAATGTTCAAACCATTCAGAGTCATGAGGAAGAAAATAAGAGGAACTTCACCCTCCAAAGATAAACAGTGTTTAGGGTTTGGACACACAGCTCGCACAATGCTGACTACAGTTAGAATGTTCTGAACACTGTGTGACTTTGGACAAATTGCCTAACCTCTCTGGGCCCTTGTCTCTAAGCACGAGGGTTAGACAAGATGACACAGCTCTGTGGGTCCTACCAGGTCTGAGCATGGAGATCTGTTTGTAAGAACTGTGCAGTGGCAGGTAGCTCTGTCCTAACTGCCTGGGTGTGGAGGATGAAGTCAGCTCTTTGCCAGCCCCTTGCTAGGCCCTCAAGGTAGAACTGAGTGGCCACTGAGTCTCTTTAGCAGGGGCACTAGGGCCTGAACTGGGAGTCTTAGGAGGCTCCAGGTTGCCTGCTGGGCTGACACCAGGGACCACTCTGCCCAGCGAGAAGAGCTCTAGGAGGCTAGGAGGCAGAGGCTTCAGGCAGCGCTGCTGGACATGGGAACAGACCCAGGCCCAGCTCCCTCTCTCAAGTCAGACAGGCCCTGGGTTTGATCTGTGTGTGAAGATTAACAGCTTTGTGACCTTAGGCATGCTTTCTCTCTGAGCCTCCTTCCTTGTGTATAAAATGGGGATAACAAGCACCTCACAGGATCACTGATAGATTCATGGAATGGTACCTGTAATGTACCTAACCCAGAGGTGAGGCTGCATAAATGTCAATGTCCACTCTCCTCTCTTCTGACACTTGTCAACAGTACCCTTTGAAATAATTCTACCATTTCCCAAATTGTGAACCTACTGTGTGCCAGGCACCGCATCAAAGGTAGTAGAGCAGGGAGTGCAATGCTGAGAAAAACACAGCCCTTGCCCTCAAGCTGACAAGCTTACAAACTGGAGGGAGTACGACGAAGATCTAGGTGACTTTTACACAATCAGAATATATGGACAATGTCCTCCAGGCCCAGGAAAGGGAGAAGTTGGAGAAACCAGAGGAGTCTTCACCTGGAAAGATTATGGTGGAGTCCAGAGGGGCCCCTGTCTGGCAGGGGGAGGGGAAGGAGTGTGAGCAAAGATGTGGGAGAGGACTAGAACATTTGAAGAACACAGGCCCACAGAGTTTTCCTGGAGCACAAGAGAGAAAGCAAAAAGAGTGGGAGGCTGAGCCATATAGATGGCTGAGGCCCAGTGGGAGTGAGTTTTGGATTTGTTAAGAAATGGGGAGTCATAGAAGGATATTGAGGGGAGGAACCTCCATACAGCACAGGGAGATAGGAAAAAGGCCATGGGTTTTGAAAGGGAGAACATGACTGTGGGACCCTGCTCTCTCTCTTGAGAGCACCCCCTCTGGGTGTCATCCACATCAGGTTCTTTCTCATACATTGTTTTACTTGGTCCTAAATGGATGCTATTCCCAGTTTACAAATGGGGAAACAGAGGCTCAGAAATGGTAAGCTGCTCACCCAAGGTCACAGAGCAGACGGTGAGTAGTGGCCACTTTCTGACTGTCTTCAGGGGGAACGCCACTCTTTTCTTTCCCTGTGACCCCAAGACAGATCCAAAGTCATCTTTGAGAGCACAATTAAGACAGGGATTGTGAGCTAGGGCCAACTCTGGCTACACTGAGTCTCCCCACAGTCTCTGGAGGTAACTGTTGTTATTATTTTCTCCATCATGGGACGGAGAGGGTGGAGCTCAGCCCCATGGGGGGACTTACTCAAGGCCACACATTAAAGGTGAGGAATACAGGCCAGCTTTTTGGGGAGCGCAGAACGCCAATCTCTTCTTCCTGCTACTCCACACTGCCTCCAGGTTTATTCCTAAGCAGGACTAGGTAGAATTGGGAACAGCCAAGGTCAGAAAGACCCAATTCTCTCCCAAGTCAACATTCACTGATTTATCTGCTTCCCTCTGGCAGCCAGGTCCACAAGGCCAGCTCCTCACTCCTTCTGTGGTTAGAGACCAGACGATGCTGGGCTCTCTTTGGCTCTATCCCCAGTCAGAAGCAGCATCTCCACAGCCTGGATTAGGGGACCTAGGTGGCTGCACATTTACCACCTGTCTCCAGGCACGTGACCCACTGACCTGAGCACTGTGTGTTAGTGGGTCTTAAAGAGGAGCTCTCCCTGAGTTGGGATCCTGTCCACTGATGTCTCCCATAAGCCAATGGCTTGCAGTGACCTCCCTGGTTCTGATGCAAGTCTCCAAAAGGCACAGGGACACGATGACATATAAAGAACCATTCTGCTGGGAAGGGGAAACCCTAGAGATACAGTGAATCATAGAGATCAGGAAGGAGTAGGGCCTGGGTTCTCTAAACCCCCCATCTCTCACTTGGGCCTTAAACCATCTACAAAGTGGATCAGTGTAGACCCACTGTACCGATGTGAGCTTGGAGGCTCAGTAGGGGTGGAGACTTACCTAGGACCAATCAGCAGCAAAATGACAGGGGTCAAGCCTACTCTCTGTACTCTTTCCAGCAAAGGAGGAGAGAGAAAAGCAGAAGAGGCCAGGAGACACCTGACTCTAGGGCCAAACTGTGCCACTACCACTGTGACATTTGTATTAAAAAGTTTTCCTTTTTTTGAGATGGAGTTTTGCTCTGTCGCCCAGGCTGGAGTGCAGTGACATGATCTCCATTTACTGCAACCTCTGCCTCTTGGCAGCCCCTGAGTAGCTAGGACTATAGGAATGCGCCACAGCACTCTGCTAATTTTTGTATTTTTAGTAGAGACAGGGGTCTCACCATGTTGGCTAAGCTGGTCTCCAACTCCTGACCTCAAATGATCCACCCACCTCGGCCTCCCAAAGTGCTAGGATTACAGGCATGAGCCACTGTGCCTGGCCCTTAAAAAGTTTTCTTTCTGAAAAATTTCGGTAGGGGAAGGTATAATAAATGCTCTTGGTGAAGAAAAAAACTGGGACAAATCAAGTCGGTACGCAGTGAAAAGTCAGCAGCTGTAACATTCTATGATTCAACGCAAAAAGTATGTTGAGTTCTTTAGCTGAATAAGTAGTATAAACAAATAATTTCTTTTTCTATCTCTCCATACAGAGAGGGTGTTGCTCTTATCTGAGGACCTTTTTGCTGTCCTCGACCAAGGTTCAAATGAAGGTAGAAAACGCCCTATGAAAAAAGCACTCCATGCCCTGAACTTTTCTAGAAGAATCCAGGTAGAACATTTGCGCAGGCAAAAGCACACAAGCTAAGCGATACAAATGCAGAAGTTGCCTGTGGTGATACAACTCGCACAGCGACGACAGAGGGTTACCGGCGAAATCCCCTCCCCCAGGAGGGGAGGAAACCGCAGAATGTTCCTGACTCGGCACCCGGGCGGGTGGCGCAATGTTTATGTTTGTGTACCTAGCGCGTCGCGTCGCTGCAGCAGGCCCCGCTGTCCAGGGGGCCGTCACTGGGACTCAGGGTACGGGTATTGCTGTGGGGGGTCTTTTCAAGCGTAGCGATCCAGGTCCTGGCAATCCGCCCAGAACGGCCCGGGATTGGATTTTGCTTTCAGCCTGTAACGGCTGCGACATCTGGGAGCGGGGGGGGGGGGGTTAGGGGGGAGGGGCGGCTTCTGTTCCTGGTTGGAGCCACCCAGCCCCCCGCTTAGTGGGCGCTCACTCGGTGTACTGTATTATTTGTGGAATAAAGAAAGGGATGGAGAAGCTCAGTCTTGAGCCTAGGTGACAGAAACGCGTTGGACGGCCCCTGGGGGGCGCCGTCGAGTTGCGCTGCTGGTCGCCCCTCACCCCTCCGTAAGCCAAACCCCGGAACCCACCTCAGGGCCTTGCGACCCCCACCGGGATTCCAGCCCCCTGACCTGCCTTCTTTGGCTCCAAGTCTTCCGCGGGCCACAAGACTAGGAATAGCATTACTTCCCAGTGAGGGTTTGCTTGCTTGCATTTTCACGGCAAACGTAGGTATTTTAAAGCCATCTTAAAGAAAGTCTGGGAAACAGGAAAAGCACTGTCCTGAACAGCTCCACCCCAACTCGCTCAGGTCGCTCTTGGTAGGAATGACTTTTCTATAGGCAGAGTTGTTCATTTTCCGATAAACTTCATCTCAGCCGCCTCTTTGCTGCCCCTACCACCACCCCAGCAGCGTGGCTCTGGGCAAGTCAGTCGCTTCGCCCGGGGAACCTGTTTCCTCGCCCGTTAGTGATGAGGAAATGAGACAAAGGGGCACGAGAATATGCAAAAGCGCAGGAAGCCCCTTTTGGCTCGGTCGGCGGCCGAGGGGCGCTGGGAAGGGGACTCGGGGAGGGAGGTTTGGGGGAGCGGCGATGCCGAGGCAGGTAGCACGTCGCCCCCTCTCCGGGCCGCTCGTATCCCGGAGGTCAGCCTCAGCTAGCAGCGAGCCCTCCACCTCCCCGCTGTGCCCGGAGCGCGGCGCGGGCCCGGTCCCAGGGAACGCGCCAGGAGCAGGACGGCAGGGCGGGGGCCGGGCCGCGAGCCAGTGCGCGGCGAGCGGACCCGGCTCCGAGGCTGATGACGTCTTCGCCTCTGGCTCGGCGGCGCCAGGCCGGGCAGGGCGGGTGACGTCACCGCCCCATCACGTGATCACCATTCAAACAAACACCCCCCCGCCCCCCGCGCGCCTGCCTGGTCCGCCCCGCCCCCGAGAGGCCGCCTATAAAGGCGCTTCCCCAGTCCCGCTAGCTGTGAAGGACGTTCCGGCTGTGCGTGCGGCACGGGTCGGAGGGGCAGTCGGGGCCGCGAAGAAGCCGAGGAACCCTGAGTCCTGCGTGACGCCCCTCTCTCAGTCCAAAAGCAGCTTTTGGTTCCGCGCAGAGAGACCCGGGGGGGGTTGAGCTTTTCCTCGAAAGCCGCCGCCCAGCCCTTGGCCCCGAGGACAAAGAGCACCGCAGGGTCGAGCACGCTGGGGGCACTGAAGCCGGCCATGGTCATGGAAGTGGGCACCCTGGACGCCGGAGGCCTGCGAGCGCTGCTGGGGGAGCGCGCGGCGCAGTGCCTGCTGCTGGACTGCCGCTCCTTCTTCGCTTTCAACGCCGGCCATATCGCCGGCTCGGTCAACGTGCGCTTCAGCACCATCGTGCGGCGCCGGGCCAAGGGCGCCATGGGCCTGGAGCACATTGTGCCCAACGCCGAGCTGCGCGGCCGCTTGCTGGCCGGCGCTTACCAAGCCGTGGTGTTGCTGGACGAGCGCAGCGCCGCCTTGGACGGCGCCAAGCGCGACGGCACCCTGGCCCTGGCGGCCGGCGCGCTCTGCCGTGAGGCGCGCGCCGCGAAAGTCTTCTTCCTCAAAGGTACGCCCTCCGGGAAGCTCGGGGCGGGCCGTACACCCCTGAGGTTTTGCCCGGTACCCTGGCCCTCGGCTCCAGGGGGCCCGCCCCACCTGCAGCACTTGGGCGTTGGAGTACATTTATCTCTGGAACTTGTCATTGGCTTTGTTTGGCTCTGGGAACAAAGACTTGCCTGGGCCTTTCCGATGTAAACTTCCAGCCCTTGGTGGGTGGGGGAGTTGTATAAAGGTGCCCAGTCCCGGCGACACTAATGGAAAAAAAAAATGTCTTTGTATTCCTCAGGAGGATACGAAGCGTTTTCAGCTTCCTGTCCAGAGCTGTGCAGCAAACAGTCGACCCCCATGGGGCTCAGCCTTCCCCTGAGTACTAGCGTCCCTGACAGCACGGAATCTGGGTGCAGTTCCTGCAGTACTCCACTCTACGATCAGGTTAGTAGGTGCCCCTGCCACAGGGGAGAAGTAAGAACTGGCAAAGGCATGGAAGAGCAGTGCCAGGGAGAATATAGAAAATGACCTGCAGCTTTATTTATAACAGAGGGGACACAGGGATTTGATTTATTCCACAGTTAGGTGGTCTGATGAAGCCGAGTCTCTAATTGTAGGCTCTACAGAAATGAACTTGCTGGTCCTGCCCAGGCAAATGGGCTTAGACCCCTATTTATTTATCCTCCAGCAACAGAACTGAGTTCACCTGGTATCTGAAATTGACTTCTCCAGCAGGAAGTTTTTGTGGGTGTGGGCACTGACCTTGGCTTTGAGCAAGCTTGATGAATGTTGGATATTTCTGGATTTCAGGGCGGCCCAGTGGAGATCCTGCCCTTTCTGTACCTGGGCAGTGCCTACCATGCTTCCCGCAAGGACATGCTGGATGCCCTGGGCATCACTGCCTTGATCAACGTCTCAGCCAATTGTCCCAACCATTTTGAGGGTCACTACCAGTACAAGAGTATCCCTGTGGAGGACAACCACAAGGCGGACATCAGCTCCTGGTTCAACGAGGCCATTGACTTCATAGGTAAATGGAATGGATACCTGGGGCTTTTCTGCCTCTCTCTTCTCATTTTAGCCCCTAAGCCCATCCTCTGTAGCAAGGACTTGAATGAAGTCTTCTCAGCCTTCTTCCACACGTTCAGTATTTGTCTGGTGTGGGCAACATTCCTGCAAAATATGAATTTGATTTGATGTCCCACTTTACAGATTAGCAAACTGGGGCTCACAAAGTTGAATTGACTGGTCTGAGATCTATCTGCTGAGTGGAAACTCCCAGTCTGGGTTTAAATCCTGTGCCATCCTTTGCATAGCACCCACGTTGCCTTGCTCCATTAGTAGTATCCATGTGATGGCATGTGGTGATAGTGACCATTTCTAGATGAGATATATATGACCTTTCTCAGATACCCTGTACCTGGGCTTGGGGTGGTTCTCCTGAGCTCTCAAGTAACCAGCTGCTCCTTTTGTTTTCCAGACTCCATAAAGAATGCTGGAGGAAGGGTGTTTGTCCACTGCCAGGCAGGTATTTCCCGATCAGCCACCATCTGCCTCGCTTACCTCATGAGGACTAACCGAGTCAAGCTGGACGAGGCCTTTGAGTTTGTGAAGCAGAGGCGAAGCATCATCTCCCCCAACTTCAGCTTCATGGGCCAACTGCTGCAGTTTGAGTCCCAGGTGCTGGCCCCACACTGTTCAGCAGAGGCTGGGAGCCCTGCCATGGCCGTGCTGGACCGAGGCACCTCCACCACCACAGTCTTCAACTTCCCTGTCTCCATCCCTGTCCACTCCACGAACAGTGCGCTGAACTACCTTCAGAGCCCCATCACGACCTCTCCCAGCTGCTGAAAGGCCACGGGAGGTGAGGCTCTTCACATCCCACCGGGACTCCAGGCTCCTTCTTGAGAGGAGAAATGCAATAACTCTGGGAGGGGCTCGAGAGGGCTGGTCCTTATTTATTTAATTTTACCTGAGTTCCCCTGGGTTCCTAACCAGTTGTCCTGATGACTTAGCATCAAGACATTTGCTGAACTCAGCATTTGGGACCAATATATAGTGGGTACATCAAGTCCCTCTGACAAAATGGGGCAGAAGAGAAAGGACTCAGTGTGTGAGCTGGTTTCTTTTTACTTGCCCCGGTTTTTGTAGAATCTCTTCATGCTTGACATACCTACCAGTATTATCATTCCCGACAACACATATACATATGAAAATATACCTTATTTATTTTTGTGTAGGTGTCTGCCTTCACAAATGTCATTTGTCTACTCCTAGAACCAAATACCTCAATTTTTGTTTTTGAGTACTGTACTATCTGTAAATATATCGTGAGCAGGTTTGTTTTCAGCACTGATGAAAATACCAGTGTTGAGGGTTTTTTTAGTTGCCAACAGTTGTATGTTTGCTGATTATTTATGACCTGAAATAATATATTTCTTCTTCTGAGAAGACATTTTATTACATAAGGATGACTTTTTTTATACAATGGAATAAATTATGGCATTTCTATTGAAATTTCAATGCTTTTATTTCTTTGACATCCACATCCAACCCCTCTCCTACTTGTGAACTAGGGAAGAATTCCGACAAGGGCCTGCAGAATGTGTTGAGATCTGATCCCGTGCTCTGTGGTGGCCCTATGGTCCCATGAAATGGCTGGGTTGCGAGGAAGACATTTAAATGAGTATTAGGATTGGTTAGTGTGCCCATCCATGCCCGTTTTAGCAGCTCTGTAACCTGCCATGTCACCCAGATGCCAAGGTGTCCCCAGAGCCAAAGCTAGGAAGAAATGGCCACTTGCCTGGGTTGCCTTTTTAAGACCTTCCTCAGGTTAATATAAAAAGTCACCTTCCCCTCTAAGCTCAACTAGGGTTATGAGGAGACAAAAGTTTATTAAAATACATGACAAGTCTGTGTGCTACCTGCCCCCAGAGAAACTCAGCGAGGCCTTTTGAAAATGAGATGCTGAGACCCAGTATGGCTAAGTGGCAGGAAAAGGAGAATTGGAATCTACATCTGTCTTGTGGACTTTGACTTGCTCACCTCATGGCACTCTTTGCTTTAAAAAAAAAAAAAAAATCCAAGCACTATAAGCGAATACAATGTAAAGAAATCACCAGCAACACCCCCATCCCCAGCCTGACCACTGCTGACATTGTGGAGGACATTGACACTGGCATTTCTGCATACAGATATGGCATATTTGGTAGTTGCCTCCTTTACGTCATCTGCTGCTCTGATTTCATAATTTTGTTGAAGATAAGCAATTAAACTTGACTCATTCAGGATAATATTCTGAATTTGTACTCCTTTGCCAACCAACTGAAATGGAAAAGAATGTAATTGCTGCCAACCTGTAATCCAGTCTATAATGTTGCATGAAAAAAACAACGAAGCTCTTGGATTACTGGCCCCTTAGCACCCCACCCCCACTCTTTGTTTCTGAACAAAGTGCTATAGGAAGCAGAAAAGGAAATAGCCCACTCGCCTTATCCAGGAGCACCCTGTGCTATGGCTCTGGTCCAGCCCCGTTGTTTAAGGTCTTTACACAGAATTGGTGTCCTTGACTTTGCCCCTCTGGCTCACTGCCTGCCACTTGACTCCCAGGGTCTGAAAGATCTGTGTTCTAAGTTCTAAGAACTTACACTGGGTTAGCAAGCTCATTTCCTCAGCTGGCTTTCCAATTACAAGTGTGTTCATGCCTATCAAAACAAACCGTACCCAATGTTTTTATCAAAGTCTAAAAAATTTACTATTGTAAATATCTCTCCGTGGAAATGTACCAGCGACATCGAGTCGCAGCCATGAGACAGATGCCATGGCTGACTTCCCCGTGGGCTAGGGCCTTCACTTTCTGCTTGGCAGGCAGCGGCTGAACCAAAATTAATCTCCAGTGTGATCCACGCAGTGGAAAAATACAGCGGCTGCCTAAGGGAGCTGCCAGTGAAAACAAATCACTCATTTCTCCCAGCTCTGCCTCATGCCAGCCCTGAGAGCCAGGGGTGATAACCCCTATCCACATGTACTGGAGTCACTGTGTTTAGACCCTCCAGAAAATGTCATATTTGGCCTCAGACTGCTTTCTTTGGGAAATAATTAATACCTCAGGATGAAAAGAAAGATACTCAAAATCTATTAATGTCTTTGTTTCCCAGGAAGAGATTGAGATAAGACTTCATCATCATTTAATACTGATAATGTGGTAATGATGGTTGTCAGTTTTAGAGTAAGCACTGTGTGCCAGGCACTGCTAAGGTTAAATAACCTTTAACAGCAACACCCATTTTACAAAGGAGGAAACTGAGGCTCACTTGTGAGAAAGACATGGACCGATGAACGTAAAGTGCCTGGCACACAGTAGGCCATGGAGAAATGTGTCCATCCCCTTGCCTCTGTCCTAATGACTTCTGTCAGTTCTCCTGGCTCAGTTTTCCCACCCAGTAAAACGACCAATTTGCACTGGGTCTGAGTACTGTTCCTCCCATCTCTCTAATTCTGGGGTGTAGAAAATGCATCAATGCATACTTTATGCTTTTCTGTGATTTCCAGGCACCCATTATTTCGTTATAATACCTCCAACCCCCGCCTCTTTTCCTTGGAATTTTGCACATCACAGCTAATTTGCTTTCGACTTGCAGCCTCTGGCGACCATTTCCCTCCCTCTCCTAGCCCGACGGAGGATGACATCATGGTGTGTACACCTTTAAGATTATATAAATCTGTGATCCTACAGTGGCCTCCATCCCCATGGTAACACGGAGGAGTTTCCCTTTTGTGAGGAAAGCTGTCATGTCACTTCCTGCTGCTGACAAATCAGTTTAGGAGATTAAAATAAAGGGGTGTGGGGTGCCTCAGAGAAGTGCTGGCTGCAGTGGTTTCTCGTTGCCATACACAGAAGCAAACAATGCCGCCGCGGTCCCGCCCCGCGCCTGCCGGCTGGATCCGGGTCACCCCGAGCTGTTTTTCTCTGCAGGTTGCTTTCTGGAGAGCAGGTGGGAGGGCTGCCCACCTCTTTTCCGGAGCTCTGTGGGGCGAGCCTGTTTGCGAACAGCCTGTAGGTGCAGACCAGCAGCCCTTCTCCCCTCTGCCACCCGAGGAGGTGTCTTCTGTCGGATGGAGAACAAAAGGTGTGCTCTCTCCTAGCGCCACAGTGGACAAAACTGTGCTCTGCCAAGGAAGATAACCTTACAGCCACCTTTTCCTTGACTGTGGCTTTTAAAGCTAGGCAGGAGCCCACAGATTCATTCATTCACTCATTCATTCGTTCATCCATGTGTTCAACAAATGTTGACAAATATAGTCTCAGGGATACTTTGGTGCAAGACAAAATTCCTACTCATAAGTAGCTAAAATTACTTTTGCTATTTTAGCTGAACAGCAGACGTAATTTTACTTTGTCACTTGCCATCTCATGGCACTATATATTGGGGGTGTTATATAAATAAGATAATCATGAAATAAGGCCAAAGGCTGTGAAGGCAAGATAAACTAATACCTGAATGATATAATCCAGTTGCCTATTTGAGAGGTGAACTGGAAAGGGGGCACCAAGGCCAGGAGAGCGGCAAAGACCTGAGGTTTGAGAGGGATGTTTGTGGATGTGATTTGGAGTTGGCTAGACCTGCGTTCAGGTCCTCGCTCTGCCACCTGTTAGTGGTGTGTAAGCTATCAAACTCTTTAACCTCAGTTTTCCCAATCTGTAATATGGTCCAGCAGTATCATCCTCTTGTGACTCAGTTGCTCCCCATTCTGTCCTCCAAGCAGCAGCGCCCCTCCCAAATGTCTGGCAAAGGAAAACAAAATAGAAGTAGGCTGCCTTGCCGAAGGGACACCCCAGGCCCGCATCATACAGTGCTCTTCTCTGGGCCATCAGAGCTTTGGGGAAGTGGCCTCTGTTCTGAGCTCATCTAACCCTCCCTCACTAACTTGGGGCAAGCTGCTTCCCCTTACAGAGCCTCAGTTTCCTCATGTGTAAGAAGCACCTGCAGTGAACTGCGTCTATTCTCCTCTCCCACCCAACGGCCAGAGCTAAGTCCCTTCCATACCCAAGCGTGGGAAGGTCCTGGAAGTCCCGGGGTTCCTGAAGGCTGGTTCAGGAAGACAAAGTGGGGAGGAAATAGATACTTTCTGGGAAGAGCCAGTGAGGAGTCCTGGACCTTCAGAAGGTGGGTTGGTGTAACGGAGATGTGACTGGTTCTTGCTGGGATGGGTGATTACCCTGCAAAGGCCTGTGGGGGCATCACATACTTCTGACCCCTGGGACCTCCTTCCCTCCCAGCCTGGACAACCCTCTGCTATGGAGCCCACTACAAAGATGGGATTTAAAAGTTTCACCAAGATCAACACCAATCATTCACTCATTCAATAAACATGCTTTAAGTATCCACGGTTTGTAAAACACTCAGTAGATGTGAAAATAAAACCACCAGGCCGGGCACGGTGGCTCATATCTGTAATCCCAGCACTTTGGGAGGCCTAGGCGGGTGGATTACCTGAGGTCAGGAGTTTGAGACCAGTCTGTCCAACATGGTGAAACCCTGTCTCTAAAAAAAATTAAAAAATAAATAAAAAAAAGAAAGAAAGAAAATAATACCACCAAAGGAAATTCTGAGATTCTGTTCCAAATACCTAAGACAAAACTGATAGGTCCAACTAGTGTCTGTATGACTTTGAGCAGATTATGTCTCCTCTCAAACCCTTAGTTTTGACATCTCTAAAAAGGGAATGAAACTGTTGCTTCATGGCCGGGCACAGTGGCTCTTGCTTGTAATCCCAGCACTTTGAGATGCCAAGGAGGGCGGATCATCTGAGGTCAGGAGTTTGAGACCAGCCTGACCAACATGGTGGAACCCTATCTTTACTAAAAATACAAAATTAGCCAGGCATGGTGGCACATGCCTGTAATCCCAGCTACTTGGGAGGCTGAGGCAGGAGAGTCACTTAAACTCAGGAAACGGTGGTTGCAGTGAGCTGAGATCGAGCCATTGCACTCCAGCCTGGACAAGAGCAAATCTCCATCTCAAAAAAACAAGAAAGAAAGAAAGTATTTGCCTCACATGGTAGCTGTCAAGATGAAATCAAATAGTATAGATAAAATGTTTTGCACAGTACCTGACACATAGTAAACAATAAATGTTAGCTATTTTAACCATCGCTGTCATGATCATCATCATTATAGGGGAAATATAAAAAAAAGGAAACCCATATCTCTAGCCTAGACTTCTCCCATAACTGCAGACTTGCATATCCAATAGCTTCCTTGACATTTCCACATTTGTCAAATAGGCTCCCAAATTTGGCAATTCCAAAAACAAACCTTTGAGTCACCCAAAACCAGCTCCTTCTGCAGTCTTCCCACCTTTGTTAATAGCAATTTCATTCTTCCATTATTAGTTCAGGTCAAAAACTTTGGAGACATCCTTGACTCCTCCCTTTCTCTCAAAACCTCTATTTAATTCCATGGCAAATTGAGACAGGTCCATTTTCAAACACATCCATTTCCAAAATATATCACTTCTCATCATTTCCAAAACTATTTCTCTGAGCTAGGCATGGTGACTTATGCCTGTTACCCTAGCACTTTGGAAAGTAGTGGCAGGAGGATCACTTGATGCCAAGAGTTTGAGGACAAACCTACCTCTCTCGTCCAGCCACCATTGTGTCTCACCTACAGTACTCAGTAGCCTCTACTCCTTGCCTCAGCACTATCTCTCTCTGTCTATTCTCAACCAGCAGGCAAAGCTATCCTTTTAGTGTTGCATTTAGGGCATTGTCTTCTGAGGACAAGTTCTAATTTCTGCTTTCCTACAAATGTTTTCATCTTCATTACCGAAGATTTCTTTTTTTTTTTTTTTTGAGACAGAGTCTCCTTCTGTCCCCAGGCTGGAGTGTAGTGATGTGAACTTGCCTCACTGCAACCTCCACCCCATCAGGTTCAAGAGATTTTCCTGCCTCAGCTTCCCAAGTAGCTGGGATTATAGGTGCCTGCCACCATGCCTGACTAATTTTTGTATTTTTAATACAGACATGTTGGCTGGGCTGGTCTCGAACTCCTGACCTCAGGTGATCCACCTGCCTTGGCCTCCCAAAGTGCTGGGATTATGGGCATGAGCCACCGTGCCCAGCCTCATTATTGAAGAATTTTTACTGGGTAAAGAATTCAACCTTTGGCCTTATTTAATCATTTAGAAGATACAGTCCATTGTTTTCTGACTTTTGTTATGTCTGCTGAGAAGTCAGCTAACTGCCTTGTTGTTGCTCTGAGGGTAATCTGTCTTTTATTCTCTGGCTGCTTTAGAAATTTCTCTTTGTTTTTGATTTTTAGCAGTTTCACTTATGCCTGTAGTTTTTTTTCTTTTTCTGTTTATATTGCTTGTGATTCATGGTGTTTTTAATCTGTGGTTTGATGCCTTTCATTTGCCTTAGATAATTCTCAGTTATTATTTCTCCATTTATATACTTTAGCATATTAAACATAATTATTTTAATGTCTGTAACCAATAACTATATGGATCCTTGTACTTATTTCTATTATCTATTTTTTCTCTTGATTTTTTATTTTGTTTCATTTTCTTACATTTTTGGTTGATTGTCAAGCATTGTATATGAAAAATTTTAGAGATCATTTGAAGCCTAAGATAATGTTATTTTCCATTAGAGATGGTATCCTTTGCAGGAGGTGTTTAGGGGTTTTTAGGACTCCCATGTCACTTTAATCCAACTGGAGATTTAGATTGGTTGAGATGACCTGAAGTTGGGCTTTAGATCCTGTTATGACTAGCTCATTCTTAGTCCAAGGGTGTATCCCTTTGGAGTTTCAACTGAAAGCTTGGTTGGATTTACCAGACTCTCGAGCTTGGATTAATTTTTTGGGTAAGACTCCCCAAAGCATAGGGGTGTACCAGGTTCCCCCTTGGTATGCCTTGAGCTTTAATTTTTGTCCCATTAGACCCATGAGTCTTTTAAAAGCTCCGCTCAACTTCTTAGCCTTTGATCCTTTTATTTCATAACTGGCAGATACCCTTTGGGGAAAAGAGGCCCAAAGTGCCATGTTAATCCCTCTAACTTATCCTTTCGTTCCTTTTTTTTTTTTTTTAAATTTTGAGATAGAGCCTCGCTCTGTTGCCCAGGCTGGTGTGCAGTGGCGCAGTCTCAACTCACTGCCACCTTTGCCTCCCGGGTTCAAGCGATTCTCCTGCCTCAGCCTCCTGAGTAGCTGGGATTACAGGTGCATGCCACCACACCCAGCTAATTTTTGTGTTTTTAGTAGAGACGGGGTTTCACCACATTGGCCAGACTGTTCTCAAACTCCCTGACCTTGTGATCTGCCTGCTGTGGCCTCCCAAAGTGCCGGGATTACAGGCATAAGCCACTGCTCCTGGCCCTTTTTTTTTGAGGCGGAATTTCGCTCTTGTTATCTAGGCTGCAGTGTAATGGCACGACCTCAGCTCACTGCAACCTCTGCCTCTCGGGTTCAAGTGATTCTCCTGCCTCAGCCTCTCAAGTAGCTGGGACTGCAGAGGCTACAAGACCTGATATTTGTCTTGCTGCACATCTCTGACCGCATCTTTGCCACTCTTCTCCCTCCTTCATCTCTTCTAGCCAACTTGGCCTCATTGGTTTATCTAGCATGGGCAAAGTTCACTCCTGCATTGGGCCCCATGCTCTTCTTTCTGCCTGGACCTGGGCCATCCTACCCTTAGAACAGTGCACGGCACGCAGCGAGTGCTCAGTGAACGTGATGGATAAGTGAAAGATCTTTGCAGGCTATGGACAAATTCCCTTCCCTTCTGGGTGGGTCCTGGGCCCAAGCTAGGAGGAAGTGATTCTTTTCTGCTTGACCAGCCTCTTTCCCTTCCTCATGAAGCAATTTCCCTTGGACACCTTCCCATAACACACAGTGGTGTGCGGATGAAATAAAGTGTGTGAAAGCACTTTGTAAGCAGGAAGCCACACAAGGGTCCTTGGTATTCCAGACCCAGCCATCCTGAGGCTCAGCTTCTGGGATCAGGGCTGTGGGTCTAGAAAGATAATGGTGGGGAAATGGGCCTCGGGGACTCCACTTTGAGCCCTGTCCTCCCACCACTTCCCCCATATTTCCTCCTTCCTTTTGTAAGGAGAATTCCCCATGGCGTGTGCCTCCAATGAGGAGAAGAGGGCAGTGGGTGATTCACGGGGAAGTCTGTAGGGCTGCTTGGGGCTTCTCCTTAGGAAGATTCGATATCCAGGCTGAGTCTCCTGGAAATCTCCTTTACCAAGGCCTCTAGTGACCGCTGGGGATTCTTCTCGGGACTCCCGCAGAGCTCTCAACAGCCACCTTCCTGGCACTTGTCACTGCGTAGTTGTGTGTCTCTTGCCCAATAAATACATATGGAAAGGAAGAAGGAAGACAGGCAAGGAGGGAGGGAGGCAAGGGAGAGGGCATTGGCCTCCCTCATCTGACTGTGAGCCACCTGAGGGTAAGATCGTGCCTTTTTCATTTCTGTGTCCCCAGGCCCCACTGCAGGGCTAAGCATATTGTTGAGGAAGTGAATGGCTGAATACAGGAAGAAACACTTTGCGGGTGAGGGACCTCCTTCTAGGATATGACCAGCCAAGGAGATCCTCTAGGCAGCGGCAGCGTTTGGAATCTTGCAGTGAATTTTGTGAGGGAGGCTTTGGAAGCCGGTTCTGATGGGGACACATGCTCTAGCCCGGCCCACAGTTCAGTCAGGAAACTAACCATACTGAGCTCTTAGTAGTGCTGGGCGCTGCATGGGACACTGGGTGCACAGGGATGGAGGAGACACGGTTTCTGACCTCAAGCTCTCCTGGCAAGTGGTGGAGACTGATACATTGGCCCATGATTTTAGCACAGTGGTCTGGGAGCTGTATGTGAGGTGCAGGCAGAGCGCAGAGCAAGGGGTTGGAGAAATGCAAGGAGGAGTGGACAGAGGAGAGAACAATACAGGAAGGCTTCCTGGAAGAGGTGACCCTTGAGCCCTAGAAGGCTGAGCATGTGGCACACGAAGGACTCCCATCTCAAGTGTTGAGGGATGACCTGAGGCCAATTTATTATTGTTCTATAGATTTTATAAGAGGAATAAAGGCCCCGGGACTTGTTCCAGGCCCAACCTACTTCCCTAGAACTGAATTCCCAAGAGCCCTCATGAGGGTCCCTGCCCTTGTCCTGCTCTTTTACTCAAAAAGGATCAGAGCCCTGTGCCCCCTGTGGTGGGCGTTTCGGAGTGTGGGCACCGTGCTGCTCTGAAGCCAAGGAAACGACCAGCAGGGAAGAAGGACCGGAAAGCCTGGCCGCTGGCCCCAGCTCCCCTCAATGCCATCATCGGATGAGCAGTTTAGGCAGAGGAAGGGTCTGTTGCAGATTTCCCTGGCCACTCTCATTCCTCATGTCCTCATCATCACCAGTGACTAAACTTTCTGAGCCACAGCCAAAGACTTCAGGCAGCAGCTTTGTGTTTTAGCCCCACGTGTAGCATTCCCTTGCTCTGTGACTCTCAGAAAGTTATATCACCTCTCCGGGTTTCAGATTCTACTTATCTTTTTTGTTTTTTATTTGTGATAGAGTCTCACCCTGGATTGCAGAGGTGCCATCTCCACTCGCTGCAACCTCTGCTTCCCAGGGCTCAAGCAATTCTCCTGCCTCAGCCTCTCAAGTAGCTGGGATTACAGGCATGCGCCACCACGCCCAGCTAATTTTTGTATTTTTAGTAGACATGGGGTTTCACCATGTTGGCTAGGCTGGTCTCGAACTCCTGATGTTAGCTGATCCACCCACCTTGACCTCCCAAAGTGCTGGGATTACAGGCATGAATCACTGCACCCAGCTAGATTCCTACTTATAAAATGCGAAGTAGATGAACTGAGAGACTCACCATGAACCTAAAACCTGCAGAGAATACCAAGTGTCCTGTGAAGGTGAGGGGCCTGTGAAGGTGGGAGACTGCCTCATTCCCCAGCCCCGAGTGAGCCATTCGGGCTGTCATTCACACTGACTTTGGACACAGCGTGGCAGAGCCAGGCTGCTCCAACACTCGACACTGCGTGCTGTACTCCAAGCTGCTTCCCTGGTGCGAAGGGCCCTGTAGCCTTAGCAAAGAAAGACCTGGTGTCCCAGTAGGGCCATTGCTAGTCCTATTATATACACTACAGGAGCCTGGGGGTGACTTTATCCTCAATGTCTCTGGCCAAAGCTGGTGCCCAATATAGACCTTACAGCTCAGGGTGAGAGAGGTAAGATAAGGGAAGCCTGGGTAATTGAGCACCTACTATGCCTATTTGCTTTATATATGTGACTTATTTAGTGCATCCATCTAGCCTGCTTAGTGGGCTTATTATTATTGCCACATTTAGCAAACCATTGACAGAGTTTGGATGTTTTGTCCTCTCCAAATCTCACCTTGAAATGTGACCTCCAATGTTGGAGGTGGGGACTAGTGGGAGGTGTTTGGGCCATGGGAGTGGGTTCCTCCCTCTTGAATAGCTTGGTGCTGTCCTTGAGTAAGGAGTGAGTTCTCTCTCTCTCTCTCTCTTTTTTTTTTTGAGACAAAGTCTTGCTCTGTTACCCAGGCTGGAGAGTGCAGTGGCATGATCTCAGCTCCCTGCAATCTCCGCCTCCTGGGTTCAAGTGATTCTTCTGCCTCAGTCTCCTGAGTAGCTGGGATTACAGGCACCTGCCACCATGCTGGGCTAATTTTTGTATTTTTAGTAGAGATGAGGTTTCACCATGTTGGCCAGGCTGGTCTTGCACTCCTGACCATGGGTGATTCACCTGCTTTGGCCACCCAAAGTCCTGGGATTACAAGCATGAGCCACTGCACCTGCCAAGATTGGGCTGTTTAAAAGAGCCTGGCCCTTCTTCCCTTTCTCTTGTACCCTCTCACCATTTGATACACAGGCTCCCTCCTTTACCTTCCGCCATGACTGGAAGCTTCCTGAGGTCTCACCAGAAGCTGAGCAGATGCTGGCACCATGCTGCCTGTACAGCTTACAGAACCATGAGCCAAATAAACCTCTTTTCTTCATAAGTTACCCAGTGTCAGGTATCCCTTTATAGCAATGCAAAACAAACTAATACACCATGTCACCTGGAGTAAGTAGCTGAGGCTTGGAGAAGCAGAGGACTCGCCCACACCTCAGGCTGAACACAGTGTGTGACCCAAGACTCAGGTCTGGCAGGGTCTTCCACTGCACCAGGCGAGACAAGGGCGCATACCACCCTCACTCAGGGGCCTAACAACCTCTTTAAGGCTGGCGAGGGTAGGAGGGGCCAAGACCGCCACTAAATGAGACGCTCCCCCAAGGCCTCCTGGAATGAAGGTTCATGTGTCCTGTGTCCTCAGCACTTGACAGAGCATTCACAGACCATTGTGACACTGACTATGTAGAGCAGAAAGGCTGGTTATTTCCCAGGCTCTCGTCTTCCTTAGTGACAGGCTTTCAGCCAGGTATATGTGTCACATTTCCCAGCCTCTCTTGCGGCCAGGCATAGCTATTTGAATAAGTCAAACCTAATGTGTGTGTAACTCCCAGGGAGTGTCCTTAGAGAGAGGGCTGATATATTTCTTTTCCCTTTGTCCTTCCTGTGGTCTGGAATACAGAGTGATGTCTGGAGCTGAGGCAGCCATTTTTAGCCATGAAATGATGGTGGGAATGATGGCAGAGCAGCAAGACAGAAGGAGTCTCCTTCCCTTAGGACTGTTGAGGGGCAATTCTCCATGGCATTCTTTTTATTTTTATTTATTTATTTATTTATTTATTTGAGGTGGAATCTCTCTCTGTCACCAGGCTGGAGTACAGTGGCATGATCTTGGCTCACTGCAACCTCTGACTCCCTGTTTCAAATGATTCTCCTGCCTCAGCCTCCCGAGTAGCTTGGATTACAGGCATGCGCCACCATACCCAGCAAACTTTTGTATTTTTAGTAGAGATGGGGTCTCACCATGTTGGCCAGGATGATCTTGAACTCCTGACCTCGGGTGATCCACCAGCCTCGGCCTCCCAGAGTGCTTGGGATTACAGGCGTGAGCCACCGCGCCCGGCCCTCCATGGCATTCTTATACCTCTTGTGACACCTTTTGTGTGGAACCATCTTTTCAAGGATGTTTGCATGGCAAATAGCCTGGGGGAGCAGGAATAGTGTCTCACTCTGGAGCAGACAACAGATTTATTTCCTGACCAGGATTATAAAGATAATGCCTTTCTCCTGGTCGAATGTTGACCAGGTTTGTTAGCAGCCTCTTATGCTAATAAGATTAGGAGTTTCCTCGGCTCAGTATATCTCAGCTCTGACACAAGCCCACTGTGTGCACAGCGTCTACCTGGGCCTCCTGCTCCAGCCCCATGGAACTTAGGGGGCATGTAAACCAGGGCAAAGATGAAGCTTATGCTGCCTACTGTGTTGTGAATAATAAAGTCCTTTATCTCTGACCTGGGAGTCCTGTGTCTTCTTCTAGCATTTGTGCAATTGTGGTAAGCTCAGTTGCTAGTTTGCAAGTAGGAAACAACAGATCGCAGACCCTTCACGTGTCTGACAAGGATTTTATGGAGCAGAGCACTATCATCAGCTCTGGTGCACTTTTTAAAGTTTTCCTTTTTCTAACTTCATTGAGACAATATTTATTTTAATAAATAGATCTCATTTAAATTTACAGTTTAATAAATTCTGACAGATTTATACAGTTTTATATATTTTTAAATTTCAACAGATGTTAGCAGAATGTATTATACCTATGTATTATACAATATGTATAATATTTCAACAGATGTTAGCAGAATGTATTATACCTACCAACACTTTCAAGATATGGAACATATCCATCTCAACATCTCCTTTGTGCTCCTTTCCAGTCAATCCCTAACCTCCCCACCTTAGCCACCTAGCCAACTTATGCTTTCTGTCACTCTAGATTAATGTTGCCATTTCTAGAGCTTCCTATAAATGGAATCATATAGTATTCCTTTACTGTGTCTGGCTATTTCCCTCAGCATGCTTTTTGTGATTAATCCATGTTCTTGTATGCATCATTGGTTCTTTTTTTTTGAGACGGAGTTTCACTGTGTTGGCCAGGCTGGAGTGCAGTGGTGCCATCTCAGCTTACTGCAACCTCCACCTCCTGGGTTCACGTGATTCTCCTGCCTCTACCTCCTGAGTAGCTGGGATTACAGGTGCCACCACCATGCCTGGCTAATTTTTGTATTTTCAGTATTTTTATGTTTTCAGTAGAGACAGAGTTTCACCATGTTGGCCAGGCTGGTCTCGAACTCCTGACCTCATGATCTGCCTGTCTCGGCCTCCCAAAGTGCTGGGATTACAGGCATGAGCCCACTGCACCTGGCAGTTCTTCTTCTTCTTTTTTTTTTAAACACAATTTAATGGACTCTATTTCTTAGAGCAGTTTTAGGCTCACAGCAAAATTGAGCAGAAGGTGCAGAGATTTCACACATACTCCCTATCCGTACATATGCATAGACTCCGCCACTATCAACATTCCCCCACCAGAGTGAGTGGTGCATTTGTTACAGTCTGTTAACCGACACTGACACATCAGTATCACCCAAAGACCACAATTTACATTAGGCTTCACCCTTGGGATTGGACATTCTGTGGCTTTGGACAAATGTGTAATGATAGGTATCCACCATTGTAGTATCATACAGAGGAGTTTCACTGCCTTCAAAATCCTCTATGCTCTTCCTATTCACCCCTCCCTCACCGTAACTCCCGGCAACCACTGATCTTTTCACTTCCTCTATAGTTTTGCCTTTTTCAGAACGTCATATGGTATGTAGCCTTCTCAGAGCGATATCTTTCACTTAGTAACATGCATTTGAGATTCATCCATGGTTCCTCTATGGCTTTGATAGCTCATTTCTTTTTAACAAAGAATAATATTTCATTCTCTGGATGTATTACAGTTTATTCACTTACCTACTGAAGGACATCATGGTTGCATCCAAGTTTTGGCAACTGTGAATTTGGGTGCTATAAACATCCATGTGAGGTTTTTGTGTGGAAATGTTTTCAGTTCCTTTGAGTAAGTGCCAAGGCATGCGATTGCTAGGCTGCATGGCAAGAGTATGCTTAGTTTTGGAAGGAGCTGTCAAATTGTCTTCCAAAGTGGCTGTACCATTTTTGATTTTCACCAGCCATGGGTGAGACTTCCTATTGCCCCACATCCTCTCCAGCACTCGGTGTCATCAGAGCTTTGGATTTTGGCCGTTTAACTAGCTGTGTAGTGGTGTCTCGTTGCTGCTTTCATTTGGATTTCCCTGATGACATATGATGCTGAACATTTTTTCCCAGGCTCACCTGCCATCTGTATACCTTCTTTGTGAGGTGTGTAAGGTATCTTTTCTTCATTTTTAAAATGGGCTGTTTGTTTTCTTACTGTTGAGTTTTAAGAGTTCTAGGTATGTTTTGGACGACAACTCTTTTTTTTTTTAAATGGAGTCTTGCTCTGTTGCCAGACTGGAGTGCAGTGGCATGATCTTGGCTCACTGTAACCTCCACCTCCCGGGTTCAAGCGATTCTCCTGCCTCTGCCTTCTGAATAGCTGGGATTACAGGCGCATGCCACCACACCCAGTTAATTTTTGGTAGAGACGGGGTTTCACCATGCTGGTCAGGCTGGTTTCCAGCTCCTGACCTTGTGTTCCACTCGCCTCGGCCTCCCAAAGTGCTGGGATGACAGGCGTGAGCCACTGCGCCCAGCTGACGACTCTTTATCAGATATATCTTTTGTAAATATTTTCTTCCAGCCTGTGGCTTGTCTTCTCATTCTCTTAAATCTGGTGGGCTTTTTGCATATGTGAGCAACCTGTATTTCAATCTTCCTATATTGTTTAAGCCATTGCAATGCTGGGCTTTTCTTGGAAATGAAGCTAACTCTAATACATGAAGTCATACTTCTGCTTAGAACCTTCCAGTGGCTTGCCATCATAATTAGGATAAAGCCCAACTCTTTCTGTGCCCTCCATAGGCCCAGCTAGTCTGGGTCTCTGGTAGAGTGGTTAAGAGCAAGGCCTTGAAATTCTATCGGTGTTGCTTCTGATGTCTGTGACCTTGGGCAAGTTATTTCCCTTCTCAGTGTCTCAGGCTCCTCATCTGTAAAATGGACTAGTAATAGATTATAGCTCATCAGGTTGTTGAGAGAGCCAAATGAGTTAGTATAGTAAGCACGGAGTCAGGCACATGGAAAGTTCTCACTATGTAGCACTACGGCAGTGTCCCTTCTGCTGACCACTGCAAATGACACATGGGTTTCCTTTCATTTCTTCAAGAAACTGAGCTTATTTCTACTGCAGTGCGTTTGTGCCTTTCCCTCTGCCTGGAACTCTAATGCCTCCACCCAGCAAACACACATCATGTGTGCTCACATCCACGCTCAAATGCATGCACTTACACCTGCTCACGCTCATGCATGCTCACACCCACCTGCACATTCCTGAACACTAACACACACACGCGCTCACAAGCTGTCACTCACAATCACATCCACACCCACACACATTTAATAGTCACACTCAAATACATTTGCTCACACAATACTCATTCCCAAACACACTCACCTGCAGTCAGAAACACACACGCACACACCCCACACACTCCCACCCCTCTCCACACCCTTTTGCGAGGCTCGCTTCCCCCACTGCTCAGAGGGTCTTACCGACCGCATTACCTCCTGTGCCTCCTCCCTGCCTTGCTCTGTCTGGGCACTCATTCCTTGGTTCCATAGCACTCTCTGCCATGGCTGTCCCATGCAGCCTGCATTCCCTGAGCACACATTCCTCAGGCACTACTCCAGCTTCTGTTAAAGGGTGACTGTGGCTTTGTGTTGTCTCCTTGACTGCCCTGTAGGCACTTGTGGGGCAGGGACCTTGGCAGTGTTGCTCACACCAGTTTCTTTTTTTTCTTTTTGAGATGGAGTCTCGCTTTGTCGCCCAGACTGGAGTGCAGTGGCACTATCTTGGCTCAGTGGAACCTCTGCTTCCCGGATTCAAGTGATTTTCCTGTCTCAGCCTCCTCAGTAGCTGGGATTACAGCTATGCCCAGCTAATTTTTGGATTTTTTTTTTACTTTTTCTTTTTTTTTTTTTATAGAGAAGGGGTTTCACCATGTTGGCCAGGCTGGTCTCAAACTCCTGACCTCAGGTGATCTGCCCACCTCGGCCTCCCAAAGTGCTGGGATTATAGGCATGAGCCGCCACGGCCGGCCATTTTTTGTGTTGTTAATAGAGACAGGGTTTCACCGTGTTAGTCAGGATGGTCTTGATCTCCTGACCTTGTGATGCCCATGCGTTGGCCTTCCGAGTGCTAGGACTATAGGCATGAGCCACTATGCCCAGCCATTCACAGCTGTTTCTCCCAGCACCAGCCCAGACCTAGAACATAGCAGGTGCTCAAGAAATGTTTTTTGGAATAATTGGATGAGTGAATGAACAGGACCGTGGACTGTCTGCACAGGAAGGTCCCCTGTGGACACCACCTGCCAGTGGAAGCTGAAGTTTAGTGTAGGGGAAGTTCCTGGCACAGGTCAGAATGTGGGTGGGAGTGTCCTGACTGGAACCCCACTTCTTGCCTGGCTGCTGGGGTCTTGTCAGACCCTGCCAGCCTGTTCTCCTTTCTCTGCTTTTCTGCAGGGACAAGGATGTGGCCTCCACATTTTTGGTGGGCTAGTTCCAGTACATATCTCTTATTCTTCCTCTTCTTTTTCCCCTTCAGAGAGCAGGCAGGGAGCCTGGGGCTGAATCCTCACAGAAGCACCAGCAAATGCTTCTGCTCCTGCGTGTAGCAATGACCCCCAGGTATCCTGGCCTCCTAGCCCTGGCCCCTCACCCTGGGGAGGGGCATCTTCCCACCTGCTCCCACCTAGACCAGGCTGTAAGGGTAAGCCACAAGGCTGGGCTGAGGATCTGGAGTCCCATGGCTGCTCCCCAGGGACATTCCTTCTTTATTGGGCTTGGATTCTCATTGACTTGATAGGAGGCAGGTAGAGGACAGATGTCAGATCTGGGCAGCAGCAGACAGCCTGAAAATATCTTGAGAATGAACATTCAATCCTCTTGATTTTTTCTCTTCTTAAGCTCCAGCTCCCCAGAGTAAAATGCAAATTTAACAAAAATCTTCCTGGGATGGAGTGGGAGTTGCAGAAGAATAGAGGCAAAGATAGAAAAGTCTGGACACACTGTGTTAGGAATGCAGAGGACAGCTTGACATTTATGTAGTGAAAATGATATGCTAGCCATGGTGCATGTGTGTGGCTGTTTTGTGCGTGTTGAAGTTTACAGAGGGCAGGGAGGGTATGGCTGTGAGTTCCCATTTGTACGAATGCCCTTGGGGCTGTGGGTGATTGTCCAGGTGTGGACGCATGCGATGGTGCTGCACTTGCCTGAGTCAGGGACATAGGCATGCCAGGGGGTGGAGGAGGGGATGTCTCTGGGTGGGCGGCCCGGGTGGTCCTGGCCTGGTAGCCGGCCCGAGGAAGCCAAGTGGGAGCTGCCCTCCTCTGCGCCCTTGGTCAGCCAGACCAGCAGAGCTCTTGTTCATTTAAGGCGCTGGTCCAGGCGGGCAGCTCATTAGGCCATCTGGGGTCGAGATGGCACAGGCCTTCCGGGGGGCAATGAAAGCTATTTTTAGTGGTCTGGGCTGACTCCCAAATCCTGATGACTATTTCTGGCACCAAAAGATTGCCCTGAAGGATGTGGAAAATTTTCAAGTCAAGAATGTCTGGTTTCCCTTTGGCTAACCAAGGGTGGAGCAGGGAGAGCAGGACAAAGGACTTGAGGCCCAAAGAATTCTGGGAAAATCTCAATAGTGAGAGCATGAAATGGCTACCATCCTGCCCTTTAGAGAGGAGCGTGGACTTTTAAAAACAGTTTCACTAACCAGGAGGCTAGAGGGGAGAATCGCTTGAACCCGGGAGGCAGAGGTTGCAGTGAGCTGAGATCATATAGCTGCACGCCAGCCTGAGCAACATAGTGAGACTCCATCACAAACAAAACAAAACAAAACAAAACAAGAAACCCATCAGCTTCATTATAGGGGACCATCTATCTTGGTTTGCCAGGGACTGTCTTGGTTTTAGCATGGAAATTCCTGCATCCAGGGCTTTCAGCTCCAGCAAACTGGGAGAGTTGGTCACTCTGGCTCCATTTCACATATTTTTTAGATCTAGAAGCTAAATTATGACAGTAGCTTGAACTACATGTATCATGTTCTAGAACGTTCACAATAACCCTATCAGTACGATCTCCATTTTACATATGAGGAAACTGAGGCACAGAGAAGTGCTGCAGCCTGCCTGTTGCCTGGCCGCTAGCTGAGTGATGAAGCCAGGATTTAAGCTCTGCGGTGCTGGTGTCAGAGTCCATTGTGCTATATGGAAAAATCATGTCTTTGGACCCAGGAAAACCTGGATTCCGTCACTTCCTAGCAAGACACTGCATTTGGCCAGGTTGTCAGGAGGATGAAAGGAGAAAAGCAGGTGCTGCTTCTCACTGCTTCTTTCTCTGTCTCTCTCTTTTTTTGAGACGCGGTCTTGCTCTGTCACCCAGGCTGGAGTGCAGCTGTGCAATCATAGCTCACTGCAACCTCAGGCTCCCCGGCTCAAGTGATCCTCTCACCTCAGCTTCCAAAGTAGCTGGGACTACAGACCTGCACCACCATGACAGGCTAATTTTGGTATTTTTGTAGAGACAAGGTTTCACCATGTTGGCCAAGCTGGTCTCGAACTCCTGGGCTCAAGGCCCGCCTCGGCCTCCCAAAGAGCTGGGATTACAGGCGTGAGCTCCCGAACTCTGCCTCTGGGCTCCACTTTTCTTAGCCATAGAATGGGCTGACGCGCCCATCCTCACAAGGCTCAGGTTAGGAGGGTTCCAGAGCTCAAATGGGATCTGCTCCCCTGACTTCTCTGACCAAGTCTCCCTCTCCCTAAGCAGGTCGGGCCGGGATCGCCAGTGAGCCTGCGCGCTGGGAGCGGAGGTGCGGACGTGCGTGCTGCCGGCCGGGGCATGAATGGAATGCGTTTGGCCCGAGAGACTCGCTGTTCCTTCCGCAGGCCGCGCGTCAGCGTCGGAGCAGGAAGGGCCGGGCCTCCTCGCGTTCCCAGCGGCCCCCTTCGGGCTGGGAAAGTGTTTGAACAATAGGGCTGCCGGGCTGGCTGACAGGGCTACTGGGAGGGACTGGTGCCCGGTGTGTGTGTGTGTGTGTGTGTGTGTGTGTGTGTGTGTGTGTGCGCGCGCGCGCGCGCCCGCGCATGAACTTTGAAGTCCGAGGGCCCTAGAACTCTTTGCTTCCTGAGGGGTAAAAGGGAGGACCCCTTACTGGGTTTCCCCAAGTGTCAGGCCCTTCTGCAGTATCTCATTTGGTACCCACAGCCAACCTGGGAGGGAGGCACTAGCATTCTCATCTGCAGAGAGGGCCACAGAGGCGAACTGGATTTGTTACTTGCTTAGAATTTGTGCATTTCTTAGGGAAGGTCCTACGGGCATTGGCTATCTTTCAACAGTGGGTTTGAGACTGAGGCTCGGGCCCCGGGAGAGGCTGGAAAACCTTGCCAGGTGCCCTGGAAAGCATGCATATGCACACAGCATTTGCTAAGAGAATGAGCTCTCCCCAGATACCAGGATAAAGCTGTGAGATCACCAGCACGTCCCGTGTACACCTGTGGAGACAGACTCAGAGGAATCTGCCCACTCACACTGCAAGTCAACTTTTTGGCATAGTCACTGTGCCAAAAAGGATTTAAATAATCAATTCTGCCTTTTCTATATAAATGGCACCTCCAGGTAATCAAATGGTTGATGATTGGAAGTGTCTATTTCTGCTTAAAAATGTAGAAGGGATGATAGACTAGAAATTCATTGTTCCATGCCTAATGGAGTAATGGAACCAGGCACTGGGCAACCATGGCTGCTCACATCACAGACAGACAAGCAGGCAGTATGAGCCTCTGGGTGGAAGAACATGGCACCACCTATGGAACAGTCTTGCCCAAAACTCTAGCCTGAATCTGAACAGGTTACGGAGGCTGCAGGGGACAGAGGAACATGTTAAGTGGCACCACCAGGATGTAGTCAGCAAATTTCAGACATGGGGCATTCTACAGATAAACAGCTGGTCTCTTCTACAAATAAAATGCAAGAAAAAAGGGAGATAAACAATAAATAAACAAGTAAATAAATGCAGGGAGAGGGAATCTCTAGAGTAAAGCAGATTAGGAGACATGTCAACCAGTCACCATGTCTGGATCTCATTAGGACTCTAATCTAAACAAACTGTAAAGCAAACTCACCAGTCAAACAAATGAAAAATATTATGAAACAATCAGAAAATTCAAATAGATCCCTGAGAATCACCTGTCTGGGGCCCAGTGATCTGTTTTGAACTGATGCTCCCAGATGGGATTCTCAGGCTCAGGCAGCTTTGAGACTCTGGGTAAAATAGGAACTGTCCTCAAGGCAGTGATATCTGCCCGACTCCTGCTCCTTGAGCTCCTGGAGGACAGACGCATGCTGGAGAAGTCAGTTTGTGGGAGGAGAAAGAGAGGAGGGAGACACTGTTTTCTCTTTTCTGTTCTCTGCCCTCCAGGTCACTTTTTTTTTTTTTTTTAAGTACATGGGTCTTATAGGTAGCCAGGGTCTGTTTGCCCAGAACCCAGTGTTTAAAATTAGGCCTCTTGAGCCAGGGGCTGCTGTGATCCTGCTTCCTGGGAAACAGTGTAAACAGCAAGCTTCTGTTACTGGGACACAAAGCGTGTGCTTGAATCTGGAGTGGCTCAGGATGGCTGAGGTCCCATTGTCTCTGAGGACAAACCTGCCTTGGTGGTTCGGCCCCATCGAAATGCAGTGTTCTGCCCATGCCCACAGTGCTGGGTGCTGGACTCAGGAATGGCTCTCTGATGTGGAGCCTGCATCTTTTCTTGAGACAGTCTTTTCATTTTGAAGATGGAGATATGGAGTCCCCTGAGCCCCACCCAAGGTCAAACAGCAAGTTATTATTATTATTCCATAAATATGAGTCTTACAAAATCTTTATTTAAAATGGTTTTTCTTCACTTTAACAGGTTAAATCACATCCATAGCGAAATATTTAAAACTACTCAAGGGTCTGATCTGTGACAAGTGACATCTTTCCATGCCTACCTCCAGTCACCTCATTCTCTATTCCAGGAAGTGATGTTATCAGTTTCTCGCACATCCCTCCAGAGATGGTCTGGCCAGGCTTTCTCAGTAGGCTTTCACAAGAGAACTAGATCTCAAAAAAAGAACTGTAAGGAATTAGCTTATCTCCTCTGCATCCCAATGGTACCAGGTCTGTGCCATCCTTGGGCAAACTGAGTATTAGTCCCTGATGCCATTTTCTCTGTTCTGTGGTTAGACCCTGACCCCCAGCTGCTCTGTTCAACAAATTGTTCCATACCTCTCTTTTTCTCTTCTGTTATCTAGGAGATGACTTACTGTGAGTACATAGCTGCCTCTTTGTTGCAACTATGTGGTATCTACTGCATGTATGGATGTAATTCACTGATCTGCTTCTTCTAAGGGACATGGAGGTTGTTTCCTGCCTTTGGCTTTTATTCACAATACTTCAGTGGACATTCTCATGCACGTATGTGAGGGCACCAGTGAGACAAATTCCTGGAGGAATAGGACCTTACTAATTTGTGTCAGAGCTGAACCCAGTGCCAAAGCTTATAGGAGCAAGGACAAAAAAGGTATTGCAGCCAGTCTAGGAAGAGGCTGATTTAAGACATCTCATTTGCATCCTAGACACGCAAGCGATCTGGAAGTTAGGGGAGGGAACAGGAATTCCAGATGTTCAAGGAGGGGAATGAACAGTTATTGTGGGCCTGCTACGTGTTAGACACTTTCTTTTTTTTTTTTTAAGGCTCAGTCTCGCTCTTGTCTGCCAGACTGGTACTAATAGTGTGATCTTGGCTTACTGCAACCTCTGCCTCCTGGGTTCAAGTGATTCTCCTGGTTCAGCCTCCCAAGTAGCTGGGATTACAGGTGCCTGCCACCACACCCGGCTAATTTTTGTATTTTTAGTAGAAACTGGGTTTCACCATGTTGGCCAGGCTGGCCTCGAACTCCTGACGTCAGGTGATCCACTTTGCCTCGGCCTCTCAGAGTGCTGAGATTGTAGGCATGAGCCACCGTGCCTGGCCACATTTTCTGTTGACTTAAATAACTCTTGCAGAAGCTCTGTGAGGTGGGTACCTATTCTCATTTTACTACAGAAGCTCAGAGAGGTTAAGTCATTTGTCTGGGAGCACACAGTGAGGAAATGGCAAAACTGGGATAAGTGAGTCTGAATTCAATGCCTGTGCCCCTTTTGCTCCACCACCTGATGGCTTGCAAATATTTCCAGAATGGCCAAGGGTCAGGGCTGGCATGTTGCTCATCTCCAGAGAGTGTAATTCACATCGCCATCTGTGTGCTCAGCACCTCAAGGCACTGTGCAGTGCACAGTCTATGAGGTTGCACATGGCAACCCCGAGAGCATGCCACATTCTGCTCTCAACAACAAAAATCAATAAACACAGTTGTGGCCCTTTAAAGTATGCAATAGCAAAGTAGTTGATTTGTGAATTCTCTCATTTGATCATTGAGAAGTTATTAGTAGAAACTAAGAGGATCAAAGTTGAAAGTCTGTTCTCTCTTCAGTCATTGCGATTTAAAGGTACCCTATGATCAAGGAGAATGATAAGACTGACTCTGTTGGGCAAGGCTTCTTGGAGGAGGCAATTGGGCTGGGCTCTGAAGGATGAGTAGGAGTTTGCCAGATGGGAGAGGAGTGAAGTGGGGAGTGAGGGTTAAGGAAGAGCATTTCAGGTGTGGAGGATGGCCCGCAGAAGGCACAGGGTGTGAAGTAAACGGAGTGATCAGGGACTGCGAGTTGTTCCCTATGAAGTGGATGTAGGGAGTGAGGGAGGAAGTGGGTGGTGGGGCTGGTGGCTGGAAAGGCAGGTCAGGGGACCCTTGGAGGGACTCAGACCACATGGACATATGTGCCTGTGTGTGCAGGAGACAAAGAAGGAGTCCTGGAGCCCCTACCTGAGTTTCAGTCCTGATCCTCAGTGTGCGACCTTGGGCAAGGCCTCTTCGTCTGCACACTGGGGGATAAAATGGGTTGTGATAAGATCCAGCAAAGGAGTCCTTGGTTGGGATCGTGTGTGCAGAGGCTCAAGCATACAGGTCACTCAGTTGTCCTTAGCAATGTGTATGCATCTCATTTGCCATGACCTGCCCGCCTGGGAACTCCCGGGCGTGGAGAGTGGCATGGTGGGGCCAGGGGAAGGACAGGCTGGGGCTGGCTTAGCTGGTCTGGCTTCTGCTGAGCTGGGCATGCAGGCTGCTGGGAGTCTCCTTCCCACCTTCCCTGGATGGCTCAACCCACTACCCACTGCAGTGGGGGTGGGGTGGGGAGGTGGGGACAAGAATGAGGAAGCCTGGCATTGAGCGCCTAATGTGAGCCAGGCCTGTGCTCAGCCCTTTATTCACATTGCTTGTTTAACTCTCAGCAAATCATGGGAATAATCCCATGTCACAGATGAGGAAAATATGGACCCAGTTTGCACATGGTAAGAGGTTTCATGCCATGGCCATCTTCTCTGGAGTCTGAGTTCTTTCTGTTCTTCATTGAACCATCAGTTTCTTTACCTCCACTCAGGCTCAGGAGAAAGTAGAGGCAGGGGCGAGGGTTTAAAGCCCCCATTGATTTAGGTGCCTTCCAAGCTTGAGGTAAAGGTAGGACCTGGGGTTATCTCCATCAGCCTCTTGAACTTTATGTTCTAGCAGTTTCCTACTTCAGGCCTCCATACCTTTGCATATGCTGTTCCCTATACCTGGAATGTTCTGATTCCTCTCTGTCTACCTAGTAAACTCCTATTCATCCCATCAATACCCAGATTAACCAGCACCTTCTCCTGAAGCTGTCCCTGACCTTGCCCTAGGCAGCAGCAATCCCTCCTTCCTCTGGACCACCTGTGCCCCTTGTAGCATCTTTCTGCTATTCCCCCTTTACCGTAGGTTGTGATTACATAGGCTTGTCTGTCTTCCCAGTTAGATGATTAATAGTATCAGGGCAGAGACTGTTCTTGTTTATCTCTGGACCCTTAGTCCTTATAGGGTCCAGGACATAGTAGGTGCTCAGGAAAGCCTGGTGGATTTTTTTTTTTTTTTTCTTGAGACAGAGCCTTACTCTGTCACCCAGGCTGGAGTGCAGTGGTGCGCCTAGTACCTGGTGGAATTTAATTGCAGCCTGTTTGATTTGTGTAACTAGGTATTGTGTGTTGTGCCAGGGCTCTGTGCAGCACCATTCTAAACACTTCTCACACATTTAGTTCTCACAACATCCTGATGAGGTTGGGCCATTATCGCCACTTTACCGAAGAGGAAGTTCAGGCTCAGAGAGGTTAAGTAGCCAGGTCAAAGCCTCACAGCCAGGAAGTAGCATAGCCAGACCCCATCTAGTGTGAAGTCTCCAGTCCTGACTTACCTATTGCTATTCCCCAAACTTGCGCGAGATGATTCAAACTGGTACTTGGCTAACTTAAAAAAATATATTATTTTATTTTAGTGTGTATTAGAAAAAAAATATTGTATTAAATCCATGTGTTCCTGTAAGCTTTTATTCTTATAATTTCACTATTCATCTTTAGTATTAAGACTATATTTAGTTGTTCACTTAAACTTTCCAAATAATTACATATTTTGGAGGCTGGGCACTGTAGCTCATGCCTGTGAACCCTGCACTTTGGGAGGCCAAAGAGGGTGGATCATCTGAGGTCAGGAGTTTGAGACCAGCCTGGTCAACATGGCAAAATCTTGTGTCTACTAAAAGTACAAAGATTAACTGGGCATGCTTGCGTGCACTTGTAATCCCAGCTACTCGGAAGGCTGAGGCAGGAGAATTGCTTGAATCTGGGAGGCGGAGGTTGCAGTGAGCCAAGATTGCACCACTGCACTCCAGCCTGGGCAACAGAGTGAGACTCAGTCTCAAAAAAAAAAAAGTTTTATATTTATGTTCATGTCGATTAGAAAACATATGTAACCTGTGCATCAAACCATGACCTTTGGCTATGATATAATTTCCTTTTAAAAAATAAAGTTAGGCCAGGTGCAGTGGCTCTCACCTATAATCTCAGCATTTTGGGAGGGTGAGGCTGGAGGACTGCTTGAGCCCAGGAGTTTGAGACCAGCCTGGGCAACACAGCAAAATCCTATTTTCCACAAAAAGTAAATAAATAAATAAATAAAGTTAGCTGAGTACCATGGGTCGTGCTTGTGACCCCAGATACTTGGAAGGCTGAGGCGGGAGGATTCCTTGAGTCCACTGCGCTTCAGCCTGAGCCACAGAGCAAGAACCTGAGCCTGAAAACAGAACAATAAAAACCACTCCAGTGTTACCAGAGTCGGGGGGGTGGGCTCTTGCCCAGGCCCCATTGGAAGAAGTAGACCGAGTGGGGCCTGAACCAGGATCGAAGGCTGTCCTGGACCCAACTTTCCTGCTACCCAACACCTGTCCACTCTGCACCCAGCAGCTAGAATGACCTAAAATGTAAGTCAAATTCTGTTCCTCTCTAGTGAAGCCCCCCGATGGCTTCCTGTTGCATTTAAAAAGGAAAACCTGGCCTGCCTACTGCTCCAACTTCATTTTTTCTCCTTCCTCTTTGGCCATGAGGCAGGAACCATGTTGGCTCGTTCTCTTTCCAGATCTTCATGCAGACGGTTTGTCCTCAGCCACCTCCGCAGAGAGGCTGCCTCCCGACACCAACCACCCAATCTCAAGTTTTTCTAAGTATTGACAATCACTTCACCTTGTTTAATTTACGTGAGCAGCGCCTCTAACATCATGTAGATCTTTCTTTCCTTCTCTCTTTCTTTCTTTCTTTTTCTTTCTTCTTTCTTTTTCTCTTTCTCTGTCTCTTTCCCTCCCTCCCTCCGTCCCTTCCTTCTCTTCCTAGGTATTTTTGTGATTCTATTAGAGCAAGTACTTTTTCTTTCACGGCTGTGTCCTCAGAACAGTGCCCGGCACACAGTAGGTGTTCAATAGATTTCTGTGGGACACATCCATGTGTAAGTGACGCTGAGGGGCTGGGGAATGGGCTTCGCTCCGGCATCCACAACTGTGAGGTGAGCTTCTCCGAAAACAGCTGAGAGAGGTGAGGTTCTCCAGCTGAGCAGGCCCGGCAGCTGAAACCAAAAATGCAGATGGGATTAGTCACCCTTCGAGCCTGGTAACGCTGGCACTGAACGAACTCCCCATACAAACACATCACAACACTGAGGGCCCCGGCGTCGCCAGGGCCCCAGGTGGCAGCTCTGGCATTTGGGAGCTGGCAGCAGCCTGGCAGGGTGAGCCCCGGGGATGGGGGAGGTGGGCAAGGAACGAGGTGGGCCGAGGGCCACAGGTGGTGCTCTGAGGACAGGCGGTGCGGGAGAAACGGGAGGCTTCCGAGGACAAAGCGGACCTTAAGATAAGTAGTCTTGAAGAATGAGCTCAAAGCTGTTGAAAAATAAAAATTCCACCCATAAACCAAAGCAGACCACTCGGTTGTGAAATCCATTTCCGTGACACTTGGCGTGCTTGAAAGGGGAAATTCTCTATTTTCTTTCTTGTTTTATAACAGCTTTATTGAAATATAATCACATAGTGTATACTTCACCCATGCAAAATGGACAATTCCGTGGTTTTTAGTATATTCCCAGCTGTGCAACCATCGCCGCAATCAGTTTGAGCAGATTTTCTTCATCCTAGAAAGAAACCCCCTACCCATCAGTGGCCGCTCCCCTCCCCCTCCCCACCAGTGTAAGCAACCGATAATCCAATGTCTGTCACCATAGTTTTGTCTACTCTGGACATTTTATATACATGGAATCATACAAGATGTGAGCTTTTGTGACTATTTCCTTACACATAGCTTAATGTTCTCAAGGTCAGTCATGTCATAACACATATCAGTACTGTAGTCCTTTTTAGGGCCAAATAATATTCCCTCATTGTATGAATAAACTACATTTTATTTATTCACTCTTAGGTTAATGGACATTTGAGTTGTTTCATTTTTTTTTTTTTTTGCTATTATGAGAATGCTGCTGTGAACATTTGTAAGTGTACATGTTTTTGTGTGGCTGTATATTTTCATTTCTCTTGAGTATATACCTAGTATATTTCTAGGAGTGGAAATCTATTTTCTTTTCTTTCTTTCTTTTTTTTTTTTTTTGAGATGGAGTCTCGCTTTGTTGCCCAGGCTGGAGTGCGATGGCATGATCTTGGCTCACTGCAATCTCTGTCTCCTGGGTTCAAGTGATTCCCCTGCCTCAGCCTCCCGAGTAGCTGGGATCACAGGCATGTACCACCACGCCTGCCTAATTTTTGTATTTTTGCTAGAGATGGCGTTTCACCCTGTTGGCCAGACTGGTCTCAAATTCCTGACCTCAACTGATCTGCCTGCCTAGGCCTCCCAAAGTGCTGGGATTACAGACATGAGCCACCATGCCTGGCCACTGTTTTCTTTTAAAAAGAAAAAAAAAATCCCCAAGTCAACATATGTAAGTGTGGAGTGAATTTAAAATGTCAGTTGCAGTTGCAATAGCACAAATGAACTTCACAAGTGTGGGGGCCACAGCTGTGCCTGGCATATCCTGGAAGCTCAATGAATATTTTTGAACAAATGCCCAAATGCTCACTAATTCTGTTGTCCCCAGTGAAAAGGCCCAGGAGATAGAAATGTGATGAAAATGCAACTTGAATGTAATTGATTGTTTCGGGTTTCCTAGATGAAGATGGAGAAGCATTCCCAACCCTAGCCCCTGCATTTAAGGAACTCAGTCTAGAGAGAAACGCAGACAAGTAAACCCAGCACCAGGACACAGGAAGGACAGCAGGGACTCTTTTCTGTCCCCGTCACTTTCGGCATTCCCTTCTTGAGCTGATGGCATTTCCTCTAAATTCCTGGTGTGGGCTGCCTCTTGTCCCCATGGGAGATGCCGCAGTAGGAAGAGAAAGCTCCATCTTCAGGGGGATGTTGGCCTGTACTTGGGACACACCTGCTCCTATCTTTTTGTCTGACACTGAGGACCTATTCATCTCTTTTATGGAATAAGGAGCATCTTGCCTATTGCTTTTTTCTGATTGTCAACATACTTCCATGTATTTTTTTTTTTGAGATGGAGTCTCACTCTGTTGCCCGGGCTGGAGTGCAGTGGCGCGATCTCAGCTCACTACAACTTCCACCTCCTAAGTTCAAGTGATTCTCCTGCCTTAGCCTCCTGAGTAGCTGGGATTATAGGTGCACGCCACCATGCCCGGCTATTTTTTGTGTCTTTTGTAGAGACAGGGTTTTACCATGTTGGCCAGGCTGGTCTCAAATTCCTGACCTCAGGTGATCCACCCACCTCAGCCTCCCAAAGTGCTGGGATTACAGGCGTGAACTATCATGCCTGACCACTTCCACATATTTTCATTGTACTCCCAAGTACATCCAAACTGCGCTGCGTGTCTCAGGTTCCGAGATGAACAAAGAGAGTCCCTATCCAACTGGACTTCCCAGCCCGGTGGGCACAACAGAGGGTCCACAAGCAGGCCCGAGTGCCCTTGGAGGAATCTGTTTGAAAATATACAACCCTATGTGTTTTACTGACTTATCAGACACATTCCTGCATCACTTCCTGGTGTGCTTTTTGTTTGTAGAGTTTTAATGTGTATCTTTATTTATTTATTTACTTTTGAGACAGTGTCTCACTCTGTTGCCCAGGCTGGAGTGCAGTGGCATGATCTTGGCTCACTGCAACCTCTACATCCCGGGTTCAAGCGATTCTCTTGCCTCAGCCTCCAGAGTAGCTGGGATTACAGGCACCTGCCACCATGCCTGACTAATTTTTGTATTTTTAGTAGAGACCGGATTTCACCATTTTGCCCAGGCTGGTCTTGAACTCCTGACTTCAAGTGATTTGCCCATCTCAGCCTCCCAAAGTGCTGGATTACAGGCATAAGCCGTCGTGCCCAGGAGTGTCAAGTCCTCAGAGGGACACAGAGAGAAGTTAAAGTTTCCCTTGACCCTCGAGTGCTTCATATCCTAGCAAAACAGTCAGACACAGATAAATGAGAGGCCTCTTTGTGTTGTCATGGGGAACCCCACAGGGCATAGTACCTTTATTCTCTCTCACATACAATTTTCTCATTCAGAATCTACAAATACACAACTACATTGCTTTAGTCACAGATCTGGCATATATTCTGTTCTCATGTGAGTTATATGTAATCTTATAATTTTCACTTTTCAATGTTACACTTATATTTTTGCATCCAAAAATGAGATATTTTATATCTTTTTACTTTATTATTGAGCTTCCTTTTAACAAAATATTATATCCTTTTTAAAAGGTACTTTTTTCTTGTGATTTTAATAGTAGTACATTTCCAATGGAGAAAATTTAGCCTATATATAGAAAAAAAAAACCTATGTAAATAAAGACCACTTGTAACCTCACACCACCCAGAGACATCGACCTGTTGCCCTCTTTCCTTCTAATCCTCCTTCTAGGCCGTCTGTTATGTTACGTGTATTCTTATGAAGACACGTGTCGTCTAAGATGGAGTTCAAGTCTAATGATCTTGGTAGGGTCCAGGTGTCCCAGCAGAGGGAAGCATTTTTATAACACACCTCCCTTCCAGAGGGAGCCTCAATTTACTCATCTCTAGATCACTAACTCACTCCACAGCAGTCACTAAATGTGGGAGCCCAGGTCACTGGTCAGCCAGTGGTGGGGAGGGTTTCTGGAAGGGCCCAGGAAAAGTTCCGAACCTGAGCCCAAGGTTGGAGAGTCTAAGCTCTTGAGCCCCATCCCTAGGAGGGTGAGGAGGTGGGGAGAGCAAGGGAATTACCATTGGGACAGCCAGTGTCTTTTCCCATCCCCCCACCCAGTCCCTCGAGGTTCTAAATTAGGGCCCTGGATCTGCTGTGTCAAGCGACAGCTGAGAATCCCTGTGGCTCGATGTCCCTGTGTCCACTGCCAGAGTCACTGGGGGGTGGGGGTGGGAATTGGGGTGCTAAGGGGCCAAGACCCAGCACCCAACCTTTACCAGTGCCCCTGACAGCCTTGCTGAGCAAAGGAACTTCTCAGAGAATAAAAAAAAAGGCCCTCAGAATGTTAAACCCAGCCTGTGAAACAGGAGTCCTGCTTCTGTCCATGGAGTGGTGGTGTAACAATCACCATTTTTTCGCCAAGCTAGGAAAGAAAGAACAACCATGAGAGGTTTGGTGGTGACTATTCCTGCAGAACCTTCACGACACTCTACACAGAGAGGAGTCCTGCACATAAAACCAGGCCGGGGCAGCATCCTCCAGCACAGGCTCTCCACACCCCATGTGCAGATACACACATGTGCATGTGTGTGTGTGTGCGTGCACGCATGTATATGTGCGGGGAGCCAGAGGGTGGAGTGCAGCGGCTGGACACGCAGACTTGAGATCCAGACTACCTGGGTCTGAATCCCAGCTTCTCAGCTGTGTGCCCTCGGGCAAGTGGCTGCCCCTCTCTGTGTCTCTTTGCTTCTGTGAAATAGTGGAGGGGTAAATAGTCTCTCCCTCATCATTCATGCAGTAGCGCTGGTATAGGTGTTACTCCAGTGCCTGGCACAGAGCAAAAGCTTTTAGAATGGAACAAACTATTGGGGAAACTAAGTCAAGATTACCAGATGAAGTGACTATGACTTTAGGCAGGGGAGAGGCCATGTGGACCAAGAGGCTGTTTGGAGGAGGTCACATCAGAATTGTTCTGGAACTCTCCTGCCTACCAGCCTTCGGTGGCTCCTCTGCTGTCCTCTGAGCAGCCCGGAGGGAGTTTGTGGGTTGCCTCCAGGGCTTGCAAGGCTCCCTGTGAGCTGGAACCCACCCACCTCTGGGGTTTGCCTCTGTGACCCTCCTCTGTTCCCACCTTCCCCACTGCAGCCTCCATCCCTTCCTGCAAGTGGGTCAGCCCCAAACCCTGGAGCTGTGTTGAAGACTTTATCTCCCTCCCACCTAGGACTGCCTCACAGCTCTTCCTCCAAAATATATGCTGGCCCGGCTGCTGCCCACCCCTCCACACCCACCCCTCAGGACCGCCCAGTTCTCTCGCCTGCCCTTGAGTCCCTGCTCGGCTTCTGCCCTTTGTCACACGGCAGCCAGAGGGGTCCTTTGAAAGTATGGCTTTGAGAGTGCTGCCTCCCATCACGCCTGGGGAACACCCCCAGTGCCTTGCCAGTGCACCAACCCCCAGCTGCTCAGGCCCTACCGGCCCCTCCCCTGCCTTCTCGCTCCTTGCTTTACCCATGTGGGCCTCCCGTCCTGGCCCCGCAGAGCTTGGGCACCTGCCCCACAGGGCAAGCACCTCCCCCAGGTCTCTGCCCAAATTTGCCTTCTCAGAGAGGCCTTCCCTGGATTCCCCAACTGGCCCCATACACACACACACACACACACACACACACACACATTCACACACACATACATTCACAAATACACATAGATATACACACACATGCACACACACATACACAAATACACATAGTTATACACACAAACACACACATACATACACAGGCACAGCATACACACACAAGTCCATGTACACACAATATTCTTGCTGTCAGAGCTTACACTTTAGAGAGATGAATAATATTGTAAAGTTTATAAATAAGTGATTTGTGCATTTCACACATAAAATTTAAAGAGAATATAATTTCTGGTGGAAATAAGCACTTTAAAAAGCTAAGAAGGTGGCCGGGTGTGGTGGCTCACACATGTAACCCAGAACTTTGGGAGGCTGCAATGGGTGGGTCACCTAGAGCAGGAGTTCAAGACCAGGCCGGCCAACAAGGTGAAACCTCGTCTCTATCAAAAATACAAAAATTGTCTAGGTGTGGTGGTGGGCACCTGTAATCCCAGATACTCAGGAGACTGAGGCGGGAGAATCGCTTGAACCTGGGAGGTGGAGGTTGCAGTGACCCAAGATCACATCACTGCACTCCAGCCTGGGCAACAGAGCATAACTCTGTCTCAAAAAAAAAAAAATGCTAAGGAGGGAAGCAATAAAGAGACTAGGGTGTATATGTTGTGTACACACACACACACACGCACATGCACACACACACACACAGCCTAGTTTCCTCTTCATCTGTTTCCACAGTTTTTTTTCAAAGTGCTTATTTCCACCTGAAATTATATTTTCTGATAATTTTATTCATGAAATGTATAAATCAATTATTTCTAAGCTTCACAATATTGTCTGTCTCCCTAAATGACAGCACAAATATCGTCTGCAGGAGAAACAGAAGGAAAAAGGAAGGGAGGGAGGGAGGGAAGAAGGAAGGAAGGAAGGAAGGAAGGAAAGGAAGGAAGGAAGGGTGGGTCAGAGGGTCAGATCCAGCTGGGTGGAGACAGCAAGGAGGGGAGGGGTGCCGGTGCTGGGGTCTCTGGGGGACAGCATGGTCTGGCTGGCTCAGAGAAGGCGCAGGGCATTCTGGGACATGAGGCTGGGGGATGTGTTTCGGAACAAAATGTGTGGAGCCTTAAATGCCAGAAAAGAGAGCTGTGGAACCGAGGAGCAGATCTATGTTTTGACCCTAACCCTCTTTCCTCTCCCTGGAAGGCAACTTAGCATCTAGAAAGGACAGTGGATTCCGCAGAGTCCAGTCCTGTAGATCTGCTCATATTCCAGCCTCCAGCCCACAGCCAGCCACGGAGGGTGTGGACTCGGGGAGCTGGGGCCAGGGAGGAACTTGCAGCGTAACACCCTCTGGAATGCTGTGGCTGCAATTAACTCGCTCCAGATTCACTCAGTTCCCGTCAGAACATGAAACCAGAGGGAAAAAAACCCATGAGGTCCGGATTGATCAGCACAGAACTTAGCAACAGCACAACAAGCTGTAGCAAACCCTGGAGCCGAGGTGCTTTCCAGCCAGGCCCAGGGGTTAGGAGCTGGGAGCTGATCTGCCGCTTCTGGCTGGCTTGTGGAGCCAGAGGCCCACCCCAAGACCTCAGGAGGTCCACCTGGCTGGGGCCAGTGGGGTGCAGCTGTGGCTCATGCTGGACCCAGAACCACAAGGTCTCCCAGGAATGGCTTCACTTCCCCATTCCACCACGTGGAGAGAATGAGAAGGGTACTGTTGGCTGGTTCCTCCTCCCAGACTCAGCCACCTTGGACATCCTGGTTTGCTCTGCTGGTTGATGGGCTCACTGACTCCATACCCTTGCCAGGAGCCCACAAGGGAATCTGGGACTTCAGAGTTTTAGCAACATCCCAATCATCCGGGCATTTCTCAGTGACTCACAGCCTCTTGTCTTCTCCATCATTACATCTGGATGGCCGGGAGCTTGGCCGGCTCCTGACCCAGTTCCTCAATCCTGCCTCCTCTCTCCCAGGCCAGCTTCACACACTCACTGGGCTGGCGTGATTGTACCATAAAATATCTCAAGCATATGGAAAAGTTCAGAAAATCGTGTTTCGGCCAAACAGCTGTTACTCCTATTTAACCCTTAATGATCTGCCTGATTTGTTTCAGGGGGTGATGGTGCCCTGTCTAGGGAGCAAGCTGACCAGCAGAGCTAGAGAGGGGCTCTGGAAGGGGCAGCGTCATTGTGTGCATTCCTGATGCCGATGCCCATCACATCCATCACGGTTGTCTCGCGGGTCCCTGCCAATAGGCCTGGCACCATAGTAGGTCCTCAGGGAGCAGTCGATTTCCTGATATTGTTGCGCCCCACCTCAAAGCCAATAAGGCAGGCAGGTAGTATGCAAAGGAGAAAAGAAAAGCCCAGATTGGGGCTCAAGGCCACTCAGCCAGAAAGGGGACTAGGACGATGAGCCAAGGCCTTTTTGGGAGCGGAGAAATGGCAGCCTCTCTCCCCCCCGTGCCATCCCTTCCCAGCGGTACAGGGAGGAGTACCATCGCCAGGATGAGCCCTTCGGAGGGGAGGCTGAGGGCATGATCCCGCTGGAGAACAGGGCTTATGGGAGAAATGGCCTGGACTTCTCTGATGCATCCATTTGGGGGACTGTAGGCAGAGGCTTCTCCAGGGATGGGGGTGCTCCAGGCTCGCTCCGAGAACCCCTCCCTCCCTCTGCAGCATCTGTAATTGGGTCTGCTTGAAACTGCTTCTCCCCCTGCCTGAGTGACAGGGAGTCAGGGCAGACTCTTCATAGCTGGGGCCCACAGGAGGAGTGGGTCTGGGAGTCTGGAGTTCGGGAATGCTGACTCCCATGTCTGTTTGCTTGACTGCAGAGTGGCTGACCTAGTCCGTGACGATTCAGCACAGCTTACTAAGGACAGACCACCCATGCCATCCTCCAAGAGCCCTGTCACAGGCACCATGTAAGAGGTAGGGCAGTGGGGGGATCCCTCTGGAACCCCAGTCCCCAGGATGGAGGCTCCGGCTACCACTTCTGAGCTGTGTGGCCCTGGGGAAGGCAGTTTCTCCTCACTGAGGCTCAGTTCTTCATCATGTGTGAGCTTTGAGGGTTAAGTGGCCCATGCGGCACATCCCTGGCACCCCAAAATGATGGCTCTTACTACAGTGTACGACAGTGGAAAGTCCAGCACGCCTGCTGCCCTGCCCTCACTGTGTTGTTATACAACACTGGTTCTCAAAGTGTGGTCACCACACCACCCGCAACAGTGCCACCCAGGAACCTCTTAGAAATGAAAATTCCCCAGCCCCACCTCAGAACAACTGAATCAGAAACTCTGGGGTGGGGCCCAGTGCTCTGTGTTGAATGAGCCTCCTGGGAATTCAGACATGCACTCAGGTTTGGTGACCACCCCTTTAGGACATCCATTAACCATGACACTTCCCTGTTCTAAACCCTTCCATGGCTCCCTATTACTTTCTGGATAAAATTGAAAGGCTCTAACCAGCATTCGAAGCCCTCCCCTGATGGCCCTGGCTGACGGGAGGTGGCTGGCCTGTTTTCCCAGCCCCATGATAGGCTGCTGGAGGTGACTCATGCTTCGGACCTGTTTACCTGGTGCCCAGCCTGACTGGCAGACAGGGATGAGGGCAGGAGAAAATGATGGCACATGCTGATGGTGTGTGGGCTCCTGGTGGCAGTCGGAGGCTCATTCTATTATTGACGAGTGAACTGGACAAGTTGCTTTCCTGTCTGGAGCCTGGAAGGGGCAGTGTCTTTGTGTGTGTTTCTGATATCCATGTCCCTCGTGGATGTCTCGCAGGTCCCTGACAATAGGCCTGGCATTATAGTAGGTCCTCAGGGAGCAGTGGTTTTCCTGATACTGCTGCGTCCCACCTCAAAGCCAGTGAATCAGGCAGTGTTCTCATCTATCCAGTGGGGATGATAACAGCGTGTCTGCCTAGGTCGGCTAGGACGAAATGTAGTCACCTGTGCAAAGTGCTCAGCCTGGTGCCTGGCAAACGACAGCCGCCTTTGAATACTGAGGGCCCACAATCCCTTATCTTGAGGCTGGAGGTTTCAGGATTCTGAGTTGTTCGGGTTTTAAAAAGGGAAATACAGTTAACCCTTGAGCAATATGGGGGTTGGGGTGCCGATCCCCCTACACAGTCAAAATTCACCTATAACTTTGGACTTCCCCCAAACTTAATGACTGCTGGTCTGCTGCCGACTGGAAGCCGTGACATAAATGGTCAATTAACACATATTTTAGGTGTTATATGCCGTATATACCATATCCTTACAATAAGTAAGCCAGAGAAAAGGAAATGTTATTAAGAAAATCATAAGGAAGAGAAAATATAGTTACTATTCATTAAGCAGAAGTAGGTCATGATAAAAATCTTCATCCTCATCCTCTTCACAGTGAGTAGCCAGAGGAGGGAGAGGCAGAGGAGGGTTGGTCCTGCTGTCTCAGGGGTGGCAGAGGTGAAATAACATCCACGTATGAGTGGACTTAGTTCAAACCCATGTCGTTCAAGTGTCAACTGTATGTCCTTTATTACCTAATACACCCGATGGGGACCTTTTCCCATAAACACACACACTGCTGTTTCTGCATCAAAATATGAATATGCAAAGTGGAAAAAATAAAGACTATCAATATGTAGCTTCCCGTCAGTTTAGGCCATGCGAAGTCTCTTGGACTTTATCCAGAAGGCAATAGGGAGCTATGGAAGGCTTTAGAGCATGGAGGTGGCATCAGGTGGTTGCCTTAAAAGAGTGGTGCCCAAACAGAGTGTGCATCAGAATTCCCTCGAGGGATTATTAAATGCAGAATCTTGGGCCCCCACAGTCATTCAGGTCTCCAGACTGCTGATGAGGACAGCACTGTGACTCTCCCATGTTACATATTTTACAGAACTGGTGAGGCTCAGGGAGGTGACATTATTTGTTCAAGGCCTCACAGCTTGTGAATGGTGGAGCGGGGACTTGCCAGTGAGTTTTGGAGCCAAACTTTTGAACTATCTTTGGTGTTCAGGGTTTTGGGATTATGGGTAACAGATTGTGAGCCAGAATAGACAACCCTCGTGCTGGGCTCAGTGACAGGCTGTGACAGGGAGAGAACATAGGCTTTGGGGTGCAGATCCTGGTTCTACCATTTCTGGGTTGTTTCACTCCAGCCAAGTGACCTTGCCTCTCTGAGCCTCAGTTTCCTTATAGGGAAATTGGGCTTAGCAGTTGTTCTTCGGTGGGGTTGAGGGAGGAGGTGCTGAGATGAAGGGTGCTGGGAACCCCACTGGCGTTGGTTGTGGGTTCTGCTCTCCTCTGGAGTTGTCAGGCTGCACCCCAGAATTCCCCAGTCCCCTCCCCCAGCCCACACCCCAACGTGCCCAGGCCTGGGCCCCAGAACGAGGAGGAGCCCTTCCAGCTCATGTTGCCCAAATATTGCGGAGACCTGTTGGTGCCTCTCCATGGTGACGGCGCCCCAAGCTGCATGGGGGCGAGGGAGTGTCCTCTGTGTCAGGCACCTACAGGTTCTGTCCCCATCCCTGGGACACTGCAGGAAACAGCTGGCTCGCACAGGCCAGGGCCAGCCAAGTGAACCCATGGGGCAGCGAAGTCTCAGGCACTGGCACACATGCACGTTCTTGAAAATCTGCAGATGGGTGTTGAAGCCTCGCATGCTGGATCATGGGTAGGGGAATGCGGGGAGGGAGACAGGGAACGTACATGGGTTGAGGGCTGACTGTGTGCAGCACTCAGTCCTCTCCTCTCACAGCTCGAGGCAAGAGTTAAGTACCCAGGCCCAAGTGTCCATTTGATTCTGGTTCAAATCCCAGCACTGCTGGTTCATAGCTGTGGACCTGCCTGACTCTCAGGTTCCTCACTGGTGAAAAACGGCCGTTAACACCCACTTCATATGGTTTTTAGGAGGATTAGGTGGGAGAATGTGAAGCAGGTCCCGGGTCTGCTCTATAAGTGGTGGCAGTGATCATGGTTCCTCTTTTGTTTGTTTTTTTGTTTTGTTGTTGTTGTTTTGAGACGGAGTCTTGCTCTGTCGCCCAGGCTGGAGTATAGTGGTGCTATCTTGGTTCACTGCAGCCTCTGCCTCCCAGGTTCCAGTGATTCTCCTGCCCCAGCCTCCTGATTAGCTGAGATTACAAGCGCATGCCACCACACCTGGCTACGTTTTGTATTTTCAGTAGAGACAGGGTTTCACCATGTTCGAGGCCAGGCTGGTCTTGAACTCCTGACCTCAGGTGATCTGCCCACCTTGGCCTCCCAAAATGCTGGGATTACAGGCGTGAGCCACTGCTCCTGGCTGAGTCCTCTGTTTTATGTGTAGGAAAGTGAGAGGCAGGCAGGCCTAGGGCATGCTGACCAGCCTGTCGTGGGGAAGCTCTATAAGCCCAAGTCCATGAGCTCCCAAGCTACACCTTCCATCTTAACCCTGGAAGCAGTCATGTTTCAAGGTCAGGGACTGACTCTGTCTCTCTGTGTCTCTTTCTCTTGAAAACCCTACTTCCAAAGTTCAGTGACATTTGTCAAGCACCACAGTGAATTGGGACAGATTGGAGAGATCAAAGTTTCCAAGGTTAGAGGTCTGGGTTCAAATCCCAGCTCGGCCATGAGCAGCTATGTGATCTTGGGCAGGTTACTTGACTCTCCGGACCTCAATGTCCTTTTCTATAAAAGAGTTGACAATTGTATCCTTCTAGTGGCTCAGATCAGAATGTGGGGGACGTCCTTGACTCTTCTCTTTTTCACACACCCAAATCTGATCCATCAGGAAGTCCATGTGGCCCTACCTTCAAATATTCTCGGAGTCCAGTTGCGTCTTTCTCCTGGTTTATTCCCTGTTCAGAGCCATTGCCTCTCACCTGGCATATTGCAGGAGTCATCGGCCTGTTCTCTTTGCTCCTGATAGCTCATTCCTATAGGTCCAGCCCTAAAGGGTCCTTTGAGCCCCTCTCTGCTGGTGTGGAGACAAGAAACTGTAGAAATAAAAGACACAAGACACAGAGATAGAGAAAAGAGAGTTTGGGCCCAGGGGTCCACTGCCAACCCAAGCCTGGAATCAGGCAGTGGCCCCGAGTGTCCGCACACTCCGACTTTTATCAAGTACGAAACTGGGGGCAGGATAGGTAGTGTGTGGCATTGGTGGTCAGTGATAGGGTCAAGTACACCACGTGTCATATAGGTAGGGGCCCAAGACTTTCTAGTAGCCGAGATGAGGTAAGGAGCATAATGCGTCAGCACTGTTCCATACTTGTTAAGAAAGAACAAACACATTACGATTTATATTACTTTTACTGATTATCTCTTCTAAGAAAAAAGGAACCAGATGCAGACGCGGAACATGAGAGTGGACATGGAACGTGACCCCTGAAGCACAGCATCACAGAGACAATTAAGACCCTGGATGTTTGTGAGGCTCCCTGACAGCCGTCCGGCCCACTGCAAGAGCTTGGAGGAGCGGAGTTTTCTCCTATCTCCCCCGAGGAAGGAGACGTCTCAGCCATTTTGGACATCTCCTTCCCTAGCTGGCTCAACAGAGGGTGCTTTCCCATCGCTGGCACTGCCATTGCCACACAGCCACAGCATCCTCCAGCAGCCCTTACACGGGCATGGCAGAGGGCTTAAAGTGTGTTGCCTTAGGGTCATTCCTTTCACAATGTAACCCCAGGTTGACACTTCCTATCTGAGAGGCATTAGTCAAGAACTAAGATCACCTATGAATAACTAAAATCACCTATGAGTAACTGAAATCACATATGAATAACTAAGATCACCTATGAATAACTACTATGGTTTATCTCTAGTTATTTTCTTCTTCGTTATTTATATGAGAGTAGGCTGAGGCTTCTGACTCCTGCCTTGGCACATATGGGGTCTCCCCCACACGTCCCCAGTGCTTTACAGTGGTCATCAAAGTACAAACTTCAGTCTTCTTGTGGCCTGTGGCCACTCCATGTGGTCTCCCCTCACCTCTCTGCCTCGTCTCCCACCATCCCTCTCTTGCTCTCTCTGCCTGGGCCACACTGGCCTCCCTTTCACTTGCAGGGTCAAGTCCTGCCCTGACTCTTTGCACTGGCTGTTCCTTCTGCCTGGAATGCTCTTCCCCAGACATGGACCTTCACTTTTTCACCTTTGTCAAGTCTTTGCTTCAAGCATCTTATTTGACCCCCATATTTAGAGGGCAGCTCCCATACCCCCAGGACCTCTCTGTCACCCTCGTTTTATTTTTCCATGGAACTCCAATCATCACTGAACACCTCCTAGATTTTACTTAGTGACTGCCTCCCCTCGATAAAATGGAAGCTGCAGAGGGCAGGGTTTCTGTGTGCTTTGTCATCTGCTGTATCCCTAGCACCTAGAAGAGTGTGTGGCTCACAGTCACTAACGAACACGTGCTGAATGAATGAATAAATGAATAAATGAATGAATGAATAGCACCTACCCATAGGTTTGTTGTGAGGGTTGAATGTGCTCATGAGTGGCACCTTGGCCATGTCTGGCACGTGGCCAGTGCTGAGCATGGGTTTGCCTTTGCTGCAGAGGCGCGGGGGTGCAGCTAGACGAAGGGCGCACAGAGGTAGGAAAGCCAGCTCTGCCCTGCCAGGAGGGTGTCCTGGAAGTGGACACACACGAAGGCTTGTGAGGCTGTGAAAGGGCTCGGGTGCCCTGGGATGCTAAGCAGCCAGGTGTGGCAGAGCAGGTATAGGGGAAGGAGGAGTGGTGGGAAATGAGGCCAGAGCTGTCGCCAGCTGGGATCCTGGAATGTCAGGCTAAGGGATTTCTCTGAGGGCTGGAGGGAGACTCTGGAGAGCTTTGGAAATTTGAGGAAGATGAGAACCAGGACTTGTGCCCTTAGAGAAGGTCATAAGCTTGAACTGGAATCTTTATTGCATCATGGGGGGTGGGGGCTGAGGACCGAGGGCCTGAATCATCCCTAAAGGGGAAGTCTCCATGCCCGCCCCTGTGGCTAGGAGGGACCATTCTACTGCTCAAGAAAGTTCCCCAGTGGAGCCCTCTTTCCATCCCATGTCTAGCTAGTGCTGGGGAGGAGGTAGTGAGCTGCCCATCTCTGGTGTGTTCCAGCAGAATTCTTGGGAGCACAACTGGGCAGTGGGGCTCCCCTTGGGGCAGGCGGGACACAAATGAGCTCCCACTGAGGAACTCACTGAGGAGCGAGGACCCCTATCAATATTTACTTCACAACCCCTTTGTCCAGCTCCATCAAAAGCCCCCACATCCCACACTGGATCCACTGGGAGCTCCAGTGCCGGCCGTGGCTCTGAGCCGCCCTCTGCACCTGTCTGCCTAAACTTTGCCCTTTAGGTCTGGCTTCCATTGACAGCCTCACCTCTGCTGACTTGACCCTTGCTCTATCGACTGGTGACGAGGCCCATGTGCTGGCTGATTGACTGACCCCAGTTGTAAATGACAGTGTTGTGAATTTGCTCAGCATCGATGCATGTCACTGTGGCCAACCTGCTTTGTGGGGTGATGGAGATGAAAAGTCATCTACCTCTAAGGAGCTTGGTGGTGGCGGGGGCGGCAGAGCTGTAAAAGCTCAGCCAGGGGAGTAAATGACCCTCCACTTACTCTGCTCCCACTACCTGCAGCCCTCTTCCTTTGGTGTATAGCCTAATATTAAAAAAAATAGTACTGGAAAAATTTTCAGAAATTGCAAGAATAGCTCAATAAACACCTCTCTGTCCTCCACCAGTGGCTCTCAACCATCGGGTATACCTGCTGCCCCAGGGGACATGTCTGGCGGCAATGTTTGGAGACATTTTCGGTTGACATGACGTGGGAGCACTGCTGGTGTCTTGTGGGTGCAGGCCAGGGATGGCTAAATATACAGGACACAGGGCCTACTGTCTCCACAACACAGAATTATCTGGTCCAAAATGTCAGTTGTGACAAGGTTGAGAAACTCTGCCCGAAACTGACCAATGGCTAATGTTTGACTCACGTGCTCTCTCTCTCTGTGTACACACACACACACACACACACACACACACACAATTATTTTGCTTAACCCTTTGAGAGTAAGTTGTAGACATCGTGATCATGACTCTTCATCTCTAAATACTAATACTTCAGTATCCCCTACTGCATAATCACAGTAGAAAGGTGATAAGGTAACATTGCTCTGATATGATGATCGTATATACAGTTTCTATTCAGACCTTGCCAACTGTCTCGATAACACCCTTGCTAGTGCTTCTTTCTCCCACCCAAACTCCAGCCCGGGATCCAGCTGACGCTCAGCCGCTGCGCCTCTTTTCCCTCCTTTAATCTGGAGCAGTTGCGTCGTCAGCTTTCTTCCTCATTCACAACGCTGACGTTTCCTGCAGAACACAGGCTCATTGTTTTGGGCATGTCCTTCAGCTCAGTTTGGGTCTGTTGGATTGTTTCCTCACGGTTAGATTTGGGTTTTGCATTTTTGGCAAGGATTACACAGCAGCGCGGCTGTGTCCTTAGCATATCACACGAGAGGTGCACGATGTTGGATGGTCCCCACTGATCACTTTGTTAAGATGGTATCTGCCAGATTTCTCCACTGCTAAGGGCCACTTTTCCCTTTTGGGATCCATAAACGATATGGAGGATGACGCTTTGAGACCGTGTATAGGTCCTGCTCATTTCCCAACAAACCTCCCTCCCTTACCCAAATCAATTTCTACTTTTATGGAGCCACATGATTTTCAAGCTTCACCATTCTTTAGTGATTCTGACCTGATGACCCACCAGCACCCACTAATGATAAATGAATTAGTGTTTACTACGATAATTAACAAATGAGGATTGTATAAACCCATTTTCCCTCTTCATTTATTAGGTGACGTTTTTCTGTTAGCAGAAGCTTTTCCCTCCCCATTCCTCCCTCTTTCTCTCCTTTTTTCCCTCTTTATATTTACCAGGGTGAATTCATGGGTTCTCTTTCATTCATTATGTTATAATCCACTGCCATCATTATTCAATGCTCAATTGTCCACTATGAGTCAATGCCCAAATTGTTCCACGGTTGGAACAGTGGCCTCTTTAAATTGGCTCCTGCGTCCTTTTGATGTATCCCCATCATTCTTTGGTCACTTCCTTATTTCTTGGCAAAATGTCATGTTCCAGGCTCATCTTGTATCTTTCCTGTTTCAGCCTTGGACTTGTCCATTTCCCCAAATTGCCCTGGTTCCTTTTGTTGGGGAAGGAGGTTTAGAAACCAAGATTGGGAGCCAGGCTCTGTGGCTCATGCCTGTAATCCCAGCGCTTTGGGAGGCCAAGGAAGGCAGATCACTTGAGGTCAGAAGTTCGAGACTAGCCTGGCCAACATGGTGAAACCCTGTCTCTACTAAAACTACAAAAATTAACCAGGTGTGGTGGTGGGTGCCTGTAATCCCAGCTACTTGGGAGGCTGAGGCAGGAGAAACATTTGACCTGGGAGATGGAGGTTGCAGTGAGCTGAGACTGCACCATTGCCCTCCAGCCTGGGTGACAAAGTGAGACTCTGTCATATAAAAAAAAAAAAAAAAAAGAAAGAAAGAAAGAAAGAAACCAAGATTGGGGTGGTAGTTGGGCTCATTGACACTGGGGTGTCACTGGGCTCAGGCTCTTCCAGCAGACAGGGTATGTTTGGATAGATTTAGGTCATGAGCTCATGTTTTTACCTTAAATTCCAGGCCAACACCACAGGCTTTTTTCTCATCTTCCTTCTTCCATATTTGTAGCTTCCTTGGTGAAAACCTTGACTTGCCAATATTGAGACATTTGCCTGTTTGCTCAAAGCTACTATAGCCACAAAGTCATTTCAGGTTCGATGAACAATAAATCTATTGAATCAAGTTCAAGCCTTCTTTCCAGTACTATTGCCTTTACACCGAGAGTAGTGGAGCCTTCAGGTAGTTAAGAGGTTACATGGGTTTGTTCTTTTGCCCACTCTCTGTGTATCACAGTGATATTATATTACTTTGCTGTACAGGTAGTTAATTTGCTTTTATTTGTGATTAATTTTAGGTTTTCTCCTATTCTTATTAATTGAATTTAATGTCTTTCTTCCTCCCTTTCTCTCTCTCTCTCTTTCTCTTTCTTTCTTCCCTTCCTTTCCTTTCCCTCCGTCCCTCTCTCTTTCTCTCTTTCTTCCTTCTTTCTCTCTCTTTCTTTTTTTTTTTTTTTGTTTCAGATGGAGTTTCACTCTTGTTGCCCAGGATGGAGTGCAGTGGTGCAATCTCAGCTCACTGCAACCTCCGCCTCCTGTGTTCAAGGGATTCTCCTGCCTCAGTCTCCTGAGTAGCTGAGATTACAGGCATGCACCATCACACCCGGCTAATTTTTTGTATTTTTAATACAGGGGGTTTCTCCATGTTGGTCAGGCGGGTCTCAAACACCCAACCTCAGGTGATCTGCCCACCTCAGCCTCCCAAAATGCTGGGATTACAGGCGTGAGCCGCCGCGCCCGGCTTTAATGTCTTTCTTAATCCCTGTCTTTGGCTCTGCCCATCTCGATGTTGAACAATGTCTTAATCTAAACAATGCCAGGGGCTGGGGGTGCAGATGGGGGATGAGAATGCTGGTGGTGCTGCTGGGTGCTCCCTCTGCTTTAGGCTTTCACAAACTATGGGCTGCCAACTGCTGGCTCCAGGAGAGATGATTTTATACACACTCGGCATTAAGAACGTCAGTAAATCCCACAGTGAGACATTTGTTTTTTTATGGCTGTCCTTCATTCTCTGATTGCTTCAAGGAGAAAGTCTCAGTTTGGAACTACTGTGGCTTTAACTCTTCTTTACCACTTGCTGATCTACCTTCATGACAACGAGATAGGGGCCCTAGCACAGAGCCTGCAGGAGGCGACCACCTTGAGATGGAGGAGATGACCTTATTTTATTTATCTATCTGTTTGTTTCTTGGAGCCAGTCTGCCTGATTTCAAATCATAATGCTGCTGCATTCCAGCTGTGACCTTGTGCAAGTTACTTAAGAGCCCTGTGCCTCAGTTTCCCCCTCTATATAGCTGAGATACTATGGTACCCATCTCATAAGGATTTTATGGGAATGAATGTGTTAATGTTAGTAATGTGCTTAGCAGAGTGCCTGGCACATGGTAAGCACTTGTTATATTCATTTTTGTGTTGATGGGAAATGATTCCAGTTTTCCATTCAGGGTGGTGATGCAATGTTTCCTTTTAAGATACATTTAGTTCAGTGAGCCAATTAAAAACAAAGATTAAGTTTGAAAACAAGTGCTCTGCAGTTTTAGCAAAAGTCGTCAAAGTGCTCTGGAACGGACTGAGTTTGGGAAACAATGCTCAGACGTTCATTGAACAGCCTCCAACAGCTTTAGCTTTGCTCTAGCCTCTCACAAAGTGCTTTATAAATATTTGACTTATTTGAAGTTTTGTAACAACCCTGGGAGGCAGGAATGATGATTGTCCCGGTTCTACAGGTGAGGGTACTGAGGCACAGAGAGGTCAATTAACTGGCCCCAAATTGCACAGCTGGGAGGTGAACTTGGGCTGCTTGGCTCCAGAGTTGTGCCCTTGGCTACATGGCCAGGCAGGCCCCTTTTGCAGAGGAGAGTACTTGATGTGTCAAGGGACACCAATGAGTCTGGGACAGATCAGGGACTGAGCACAAGGATGTGCCTAGTGCTGCTGAGATGGACTTCAGGGCCAGGTGAGACGCAGACTCTTCTTGTCTCCAGAACGACTCAGCTGGCCCTGTTGGGACAAACGTGCTCTTCCGTCTCACAAACAATAATACATATTTATCATAGGCTGGACCACTGCTCCTTTGAGGAGAAATGTGGGCTAGCCTGAGAACTTCAGGAACCAAGAAAGTGGGACCCTGGGACCCATCCCCAGATCCCTCCCATTGGGCTAGGCTCTTAGATTCTGTCTCCCTGAGTCTTCACAACCACTCTGTGATGGAAACACAACTCTTCCGTTTTCCAGAGGTCTAGAGAGATGGAGTGACTTGCCCATGGTGACAGAAGAAGCAGGGTCAAAGTGTGAACGCAGGTGCTGGGGACACTTGTTGGCTGCCTACCCATTCCTTCTAACATCCCCAGATCTCCTTCTAAGTACCTACTCCCTCGCCCCCACCACAGCCAGCATACTCCAGGGGGAGACTCCTCGACTCCAAGGAGGGCTCTGATGGGCTGGAACCAGTTAATGCCTCCCATTCTCTTGGCCACAGGCGTTGGTTCAGGGGTAGTCACGTGACCCAAAACTGTCCAATCAGAACAACTGCCCAATGGACTCCTGGATGGATACTGGAATATGTTCCCTCCTATGTGGGAATGAGGAATATGCGCTACCATGAGCAACTCAGGGTAATGCTGACTCGGGAATCTATGAAGACGACAGAGGTCCTTCAAAGCTTCACCCAGCTCCTTAATAGCCAGCACCACTCTGAAGATTCGACTTTGCTCACACTAGCCCACAAACTCCTTTGTCTAAGTCAGGTGGAGGCTTGGAGTTGGGTTTCCTTTCCTGCAGCTGGAAACATTCTGAAACTGCAGGACTTCTGGATTCCAAAGCTTGAGCCCTTTCCCTAGCATGAGTTGCTTCTCTGCATATCCATATTCCCAAAGTCGAACACTTCGGCACCATTTTCCTCTATGTTTTGGGCTCCAGACACCAGGTTTACAAAGGATTTTGCTGCTCGACAACTTTGCATGAGGTGCGGCCCTTCCCGGCGTGTTTCCTTGCTGCCCCAAGTTTAAAAAAAAGAAGATGCATGAGAGAACACTTCAAAGATTATGAGGTGCTCTCTGCCTGCCCGGCCTCCCCTCCACAAATAATAATAACTAGCTGCTGTGTCAGGCATGACAGATACAGAGGTGAACAAGTCCCAGAGCTCATTCTCTTGGAATTCACAGTCCAGTTGGGGAGGCAGACTAGGAACCAGCTAATTATCGCCTATGGTAATTGTCCTGATGGTAGAGTTCAGCATAGCATGTAATTGGGGCAGAAGGGAGTGGGACTACCTTGCCCCACCTAGGTGTAGGTGGGTGGGTCAGAGATGGTTGAAGCCAGCGTAGGAACTATTGGGGTGAAGAAGATTGGGGAGGTGTTCCTGACAGAGGGCTTAGCCTGTGTGAAGGTGTGTGGGCTTTAGAAAGCACACATGGTGTGTGTGCTCAGGAGAGCGTAAGCACGCCAGGGTGGTGGAGGGCAGGGGCAGGGAGTGGAAGGTGGAGGCACCAGGTTGAAGAAGTCTGTGGGGCAGGGGAAGAAGGTGCCAGAAGGCCAAACCAGTGTCTGGGACAGGGTCTGGCACCACTGGGGAGCCACTGAAGAATTTCAAAAAAGAGTAGGCCGTGGTCAGAATGGATTTGGGGAAGGGCACTCAGGGCACTGGGGAAATAGCTTGGAGCAGCAGGTCTGCGTCTGTACCCGAGGAATCTTGAGTCTGGCCTCACAGCCCCTGTACCCCGGGCCTCTGCCCCCTCCAGTGCCATTTGACCCCACCAACTCCCACCTGAGCCAACTGTGAGCCATTTTTCTGCTGATTGGTCTTGGACAACTCACTTCCCCTCTGGAAGCATCTGTTTCTCCATCTGCACCATGATCAGAGTCTCACCGGCTTCGAGGACCATGATTGGAAGCTCAGTCATGGCACCACAAGTGAGAGTCCTTCGTGCCTGTACAGGGCCATGCTCATGCATGGGGTAGGTGTTTGCACCTGGTTTCTCAAACTCCTATGGTTTCTGGCTGAGTCAGAGCTTCGACGCGCTTTGCTGCCTTGGTCCCAGCTTCAGGGACTACACCCTCTCCCTGTCCTTTGCAAGATATGCTCTAGGTCACGTCTTGGGGTTCACCCATCATTGCTCTGTGCACATTAGATGTTGCCAGAATTTGCTGATGGCCCATCCCCAGCACTGACACCTGACTCCTTTTCCTCACCACGGCTTCACACTGGAGGACTCATTCACCTGGGTCACTGCTGCCATCTTTTATTCTTACCTCCTTCCTGTGTGTCAAGATGCAAACATAGGCTTAGGTTAAGTAGTCTTTCAAACATCCATCCACCCATCCATCCATCCATCCATCCATCCATCCATCCATTCATCCATCCATCCATCCCATCTGTCCATCCATCCATTCATTCATCTATTCATCCATCCATCCATCCATCCAATCTCTCCATCCTGTCCATCCATCCATCCACCACCATTCATCCTTCCACACATCCATCATTCATCCATTTGTACAACATCATCATCCATCCATTTGACTTCTATCCATCCACCTGTCTATTCGTTTATCTGTCTTTCCATCCATCCATCCATCTTCACTGAACCCCTTCTCCATTCACACACTGTGCTCAGCTGTGAGAGAGGGGGATGAAGATGGGTCTGTGCCTGCTCTCATGGGTGGTTTGTTTGTTCAGGTCAGAGTAAGCATGTCGGTGTGGTGAAGGGCAGGGTGCAAGGTTAAGGAGGTTGAGGCAGGAGGCGGGAGAGACCCACTGGGGTCAGGGTATAGCCTGGTGGATGAGATGAATGTATACAAGTAGGTCTGATGACTTTAGATGGTCTGAGTGTCATGGAAGGAGGAAACAGGATACAGCCATCCAGGGAGAGATGGGGGGTTTGTGGGAGCTCTGGAGGCGGCATAGAGCAGGACCCCCAAGAGATGTGGAGTGGACTGGCTGACAGGTGGGCTCAGGGGCAAACTGCAGTCAGATAATTTGTGGAGCCCAAGGAAAAATGGCCTTCCACAGGGCTCCAAGGCTTCTGGGCACAGGGGGCCATCTGCCCAAATGGGGAAGACCTGGGTTCAAGTCTCAGTGCTGCCATTTCCCGACTGTGACCTTGGGAAGGTTACCTCCCTTCTTGGACGCCCATTTCGTGACTTCTAGAACTCTTCTGATGGTGACAATGTACCTAAAATAGCATAAAGCAGCCCAGCCCACCGAGGATGTGCCAAATACATGCCCACTCTCACTGAGCATGTTCTCTTCCTTCTTCCACCAGTGGCCCTGGGGACTTCCAGGGCCCCAGAAAACCCCTTCTACAGTTTCTCTACCTGTAAAATGGGACAATGCCAGTGCCTGGTACCTAGTAAGTGCTCAGTTAGCATTAGTGGTGGCTGTGGTTGCTACAGCAGTTGACTGACCCTTTAGTCTGCACCTCGCAGACCCCCTTCTGCTTCTGGCCACATCTGCCCCCACATCTGCCCCCACTGACTGCTTCCTCTTGCCTCTTCCCCATGATATGTTGGGCTGCATGTCCCAGGGCCCTTGACCTGGTGGTCCCCTTTGCACTGGCCCTTCCCTCTGACCACCTCCCACCTTTTCCTTACCCTGTCTCCTCCGTCCCTCTATCCCACTACCCTTCTGTCTTTTCTCCTGATGCTTGCCAGGATCTGAAAGCATTTTTTTTTTCTTTCTCTTGTTTATTTCTATGTCCTCGTGTAGTTTGGAGGTTCCAGAGGGCACAGCCTTTCAGAGGTCTTGCTCCCTGTGCATCCCCAGTTCATCATGCAGAGCCCAGCACACAGTAGGTGCACAGTGCCTATTTGTAAGAAGGAAGGAAGAAAGGAAGGAAGGGAGGGAGGAAGCAGGAGAGATGAAGGGAGGGAGAGAAGGGCAGTGGAGGCCTATGGGGGCAGGGCGGGGTGGCTGATGGGGAGAAGCCCCAGGCCTGCGGCCCCAGTGGTGGACCTGGGAACATTGTTGGGGTGTTCAGGAAGCCTCTGCCGAGGGAATTAACAGCTGGCAACCATCCTAGTGCCTAAGTCTGGTTTGTTTCTGATGGTGTGAAGATTTCATTCTTGACACGCTCTTGGGACCCAACAAAGAGTCTCTAGCGCCACCTGCCGGGAATCTGGGAAATGGCCATACAGTCCCACCAAGGCCCGCCTGCGGCCTGGACGTTCATAAATAAACGCCAACAACGACAGCAACAGCAACAGCTCCTCTTTATTAAAGAGTTACTCTGCGTCAGACAACCTACCAGGTACTTGAAAGATATGATGTCCTAATCTCCAGACCCCTTGAAATGCGGCTGGCATTGTCCTCATTTATTTATGCAGACCGATGAGGAAACAGACTCGGAAGGAAGAACCGCTCAGCCCAGGCCGCATGACGGGTGAGTGGTGAGTCTGGATTCTAACTCAGGTCTCTTTGCTCCCAAAGTGTAGAGCCCCAGAAGGCTGAGCCGTGATCTGGAGAAAGGCAGAGAAGGAACGAGCGGGTGCAGGGAGGGCAGGAGGCTGGGGCTGAGGGCACAGCAGCTCCCAGGAAGGCTCCCAGGAATGCCCCCTGCGGTCACTCCCTTGCAAGAACTATGCTGTCCCAAGGCCTTGCTCTGAGCCCTCCCCAGGACCCCTCCCAGCCTCCCTGGGCATGAGCTCCCTCATCCAATTTCACAGTTGGGGAAACTGAGGCACACAGGCTAGAGACCCTGGAGAGGTCACTTCCCCTCTTGGATACCAGTTTCATTACCTCTAGAATCTTCTTGATGACAATAACGTACCTAAAAATCTCATCGAGCAGCCTAGCCCAGCAGCCAGCTAGGACGTGCCAAATAAATGCTCTCTCTCGCCATTCATTCTCTCCTGCTTCTCACCTTCTGCCTTCCCGAGAGTGTTGGGCAGAGGACAGCGTGACCCCAGGCCATGGCCTGGTGCTCTGGGGGATGCAGAGGGTCAGCTGGAGAAGGTAAGGCAGACATTCACGACGGTCTCCACAGCCTATGTCAACCCTGTCAAGTTTGGGGGCCTGCAGGTGAGGCTGGTAGAGTGGGCTGGGAGGGCCTCTGTGGGACACGTCCCACGGTGCATGCTTACCAGGCTGAGGGCCCCGTCTGCCACTGTTTGGAAGTCCAGTTACTGGAGAATGTGTTGCTGAAATCAGAAAGCCCAGCGCTCTTTTTCTGACCCTACCACTTTTCTAGCTCAGTGATCTGGAGCGTCTGTCAAGGATCTCGAATTGCCTTCGTCTCTGTCTCAGATTGTCCCTCTGTAAAATGGGAGTCACAGTCCTGATCTTTTCAGGGTCACTTGAGAGTCAAGTGAAAACACATATACAAAGCCCTGAGTACACTCTAACTGCTTGATAAATAAGATTTTGAAGGACCCCACAGACACATACCGGCCATGCCTCGACACCTCTTTGATGCTGAGAAGCAGGTGTTGTGCCATGCCTCTGCAGAATTAGGGAAACTGAGTCACCAGCCAGGAAGTGCCTGGGCTCAGGCTTCAGCCTTAGTCACAGCCCTAGTGCTGGGAAACCTGCTTGCAGCCACCTCCAGACATGCTTTGTGCCTCTGTCTGTGGGTGTCCTCTCCTCCCTGCCCCTCTCACTCCCTGCCCTACCAGCCAGGGGGATGCTGGTCAGAGCACACCACAGCCAGGGCAGCTTCATCCTAGGGATGAAGCACACAGTAGGAGCTTACTACACGTCTGATGAGCAGCTGATGCTCTGAGATACACAATTTTAATCCCGCTTTACAGGTGAGGGATTTTGAAGGGCGTGGTGATTTGCCCAAGGCCACACAGCTATGTTGGGGAAGGACCCTGAGCTCGGCCCCCGTGGTGACCATCAGAGAAAGCTCTGGGTGTCTGAACTCCCTCTGGGCCAGCTATCCAGGGTCACTCTCCCAGCTCAGGCCTGGGATCAAAGGCGGCTCAGCAGGAAACCCTTCCCATCCCACTTCCCCAGAACTAGGACACGCTTTGACGTCAACACGTTCTCATTCCTGCCCTCCAGCCCCGGGGCGGGGGCACTGAATTTCCTCCCTCCAGCATTGGCATCACAAACAGGAAGCTGGGTCATGTATGTAGGGCCAGGCCCAAGGCTTTGGAGGAGGAGGGGGCTGGTGTCCAATTCGGGCATCAGTTCCCTCCCTGGGGCGCCCAGGAGTGGAGGGAGTCCTGTTACACTGTGATCCCGGGGCCGTGCTGTTCCTAAAGCTGCCTACAAAGGGCCTTCACAGACTGCTCTTTTCAGCTGGCTCCACCAGTCGGGGCCAGTCTCACTGATTGACAGTACCGGCTACCACGGATGGGGCCCTTCAGGCATGGACTTTACATGAGTCCTCTCATCTGATGCTCCTGAACAATCCCCTTATCTTCCTTTGACAGATGAGGCCACTGAGGCACTGGCAGGTTATGTCAGTTGTACAAAGTCCTGCAGCCATGGGGATGGGGAAGGGTGGGAATTTGGACCCAGGCAGTCTGGCCCAGAGCTGGTGCCCAGAGCCCAACAGGGATGGCCTCCTCATCAGCTCAGCCCATCAGGTGCAATGTTGGAACTTGCAAATCTGATGATCTTGCCAGCCTGGGGTAATGCTTTAGCCCCAGGGACAAAATCTGTGCTCTGAGGATGGCATTCATTGCTCATGCTCTGCTGCTCGTCCCTTCCCTCAAGCCCCAATTCCTGCTCTGAAAGTCACAAGCCACCCCCGATTCTCTAAACCACTCTCATTTTTTTCATAATGACCATCTTCTACTCGGGAGCAGTCCAAGGATCAAAGGGACAGGGTTTGTACTGGGTCACAGATGTGTTGGAATCCACACCTGGTTCTGGCTGAACTTCCAGAGCCTGCAGTTCTCCAGTGTTAGTCTGCAAAGGAATGGTTCGGATGGCAGCTGTCCGGGCCTACTTTGGGAGAGGCAGGGGAGGGTGCTGGGAACCCGCATGGCCAGCGCTCGCCAACCCTCTGCGGCCCTCGGGCTGTCTGTTGGACTTCGAGTGGGCACAGAAGCTGCAAGATACCTCCTGGGGCTTTTCCACCTGGTGGACCTTGCCCACCCAAGGAGCTCTTGTGAGCCTGGGACACTGGCCTCACCTCCCATGGAGCAGCCCTACCTGTCACTCCCCTCCCTCAGGGTCCTCCAGGTGTGTTGCCCAGGCCTGAGAAAGCGCTGGTGCAGACCAGAGACTCTTACACTTGACTGCACATCAGAATGTTCTGGAGCGCTTTCAGCCACAGGTTGCTGGGCTCAAAACCTGGAGGTCTAGGTGGACAGGTGCCACTGCTGCTCTGGGGACCGCACTGTGAGAACCACTGATGAGGAGGCAGCCAGATGCAGGGGCGGCCAGTAGGCAGGCAAAGGGTGGGAAGGTGTCACCAAGCTCCACTGAGTACAGCTGTGCCTCAGTTTCCCCATCTGCAGACATGGAGAACAGCAATGCCTCCCTGCCTCTTGGAGTTGCCAGGATTGAAGGCATGCAAGAGTAAGGGGCCAGTATTTGTTTTTCTTTCCCACTTAGAAGTCCCCTTTCAGGCTGGCTCCATCCACGAATGTTTGCTGTGCAAACACATCTGTTCCTCCCCCAGGCTCTTGGGCTCAGTTCCTACGGGGGCAGCAAGGATTTCTGCCATCACCCTGAGGGCAGAGTGTCTGCTGGTCACAACTGAGAAGCTACCGGGGAAGGCGTCAAAGCAGGCCTTAGTCTCTATTTACCCACAGTGCTTTACAGGGAGGCCTCGGCGTCCACTCCCTGGGCGCCCGGCCCCTTTCCCTCGCTGGGGAACCCCTCCCTGGAGTCCACCTGGCTGTCCCGAGCTTCCGGCTGGCGATTTCCCGGGTTTTGGCGCCCTCTGGCGGTCATCAAGTAAAGGAACAAAGACTTGGAAGGCAGAGAGTCTGACCCCAGGACTTTGCAGCCCCCCATCTGCGGGGATGCATTCATTTCTTTATTCATCCATCCAGTCCACAAACATTTTTTGAGTGTCCACCGAGTCCTTGCCACTAAAATAGGCATCGGGGGCACATTGGACAAAGCTAGACACGATGGGTGCTCTGCCCACATTCACAGTCCATCAGGGAACCTATTCACACGCCTGCACAGATGGATTAACACATTCTGTGTTAGAAATTCGTGGAGGAAAAATTCAGGGTGCACGACAGCATATGTCCGAGGGACTGCCCATGACCCAGGCAGCCAAGGCCCCTGGGGGAGAGGCTTGATTGGAAGTTATGAGCAGGGAGTAGGGGTGAAGTCAGGCGGCGAGTTTTTCTAGAGTCCGCAGCATGTGCAAAGGTCCTGGGCAGGGAGGAAGTCTGGTGAGTGTGAAAGCCAGAGACGTCGGATGGGAGGGGCAGCTGCGGGAGAAGGGCGGGGAGGCGGACTGGCCTGATTTCACAGGCCCTTCTCAGCCTCAGTGAGGAGATTCATTTATCTCCTTGGCGCATTGGGTGATGCGTGGTTAAGGGGGTGGTCTCTGACCCCAGCCTGCTTGGGTTTGAGTCTTGTTTTTGCCTTGGACAGTTGGGGGATTTTGGGCAAATTGTTTAAGCTCTCTGTGCCTGCTTTCTTGCTTGAATATGGGGGTGTTAACAGGGGTCCCTTCATAGGGCTTTTGTTACGATTCCACGGATCTGCACAAGTAACATGCCTGGAATAGGGCAGGGCTCTTGGCAGTGCTCAGTGAGGGCTGGAAGATTTGTTATTGTTATTATTATTTATTTTTTTTTATTTTTTGAGACGGAATCTCGCTCTGTTGCCCAGGCTGGAGTGCAATAGTGTGATCTATGCTCACTGCAACCTTCACCTCCCAGGTTCAAGTGATTCTCCTGCCTCAGCTTCCCGAGTAGCTGGGACTACAGATGTGCACCACCACGAAGGGCTAATTTTGTATTTTTAGTGGAGACAGGGTTTCACAGTGTTGCCCAGGCTGGTTTCAAATTCCTGACCTCAGGTGACCCACACGCCTCAGCCTTCCAAAGTGCTAGGATTACAGGCGTGAGCCCCCACACCTGGCCAATTTGTTTTTGTTGTTGTTATTTTTATTGGAGGGCTCTTTGCTGGGAGTGACAGGGTGAGAATCCTAGTGGCAGGAGGACTCCAGCGTCTGCATGAGACAGCTTAAAGTGGTATGGGAGCAGGGAGATGTGTGACGGGGTTGCCGCAGCCTCCTGAGGGGAGATGGAGGCCTTGTGGACGAGGATTCTGGTGGGCACTAGAGAGCACATTCCAGATATAATTAGGAGGTAAAACCAGTGGCACTCAGCTGATTGATTGGATGTGGGGAAGGGAGGTTTAGGGAGAGACAGGGTCCGACATGACTCCACAAACCAGTATGTCTCAGCTGAACAGAACATAAGATAGAGGACCAGGATGTTGTTATTTGATTGACTGACAGATTGAGTCATTCATTGATGAGGAAGGTGCTGGGATGGAGGGTTGGTTTGCAGTTCCTAGGTCGTGGCTTGGAGGAGCTGTCCAGTGGCTGCAGGGTACAGTGCTCTGGAGAGCGGCCCAAAGGAGAAAGGGATTATGGAGTCACCTTGGTTATTAAAGGTGCAGTGGAGGCTGGGCGCGGTGGCTCATGCCTGTAATCCCAGCACTTTGGGAGGCTGAGGCGGGTGGATCACAAGGTCAGGAGTTCAAGATCAGCCTGGCCAATATGGTGAAACTCTGTCTCTACTAAAAATACAAAAATTAGCCGGGCATGGTGGTGGGTGCTTGTAATCCCAGCTACTCAGGAGACTGAGGCAGAGAACTGCTTGAACCAGAGAGGCAGAGGTTGCAGTGAGCCAAGATCGCACCACTGCATTCCAGCCTGGGTGACAGAGCAAGACTCCAAAAAAACCCCAAAAAACAAACAAACACTGCAGGGGAGGATGCCACCGTGAGAAAATGTATGGACGTGGAGGAGGCAAGGACTGATCCTGATCCCACCTGCGATGGATGGGCCAGAAAGGACCCCAAAAAGTAGATTTTAAGACAAGCATTACTAAGGATAGAGACATTTCATAAGGATAAAAATTGTAGTGTACTATGAGGCTATAACAATTCTAAGCGTTTATGTTCTTAATGCCATAACCCCAAAATATATCAAGGAAAAGTTGACAGAACTAAAGGAAGACATATTCCATTCACAGTTCAGGGAAAGACTTTTAACACAACTGAAGCAGACAACAAATAAAGAAAATAGATTTCAACCACGCGGTAAACAAACTTGACCTAATTCACACATTTTAAACACCACACTCCACAATGTCAGAATGCCCATTATTCTCGAGTGCATCCAGAGTGTTTGTGAAGATTTACCATGTGCCCTGGCAAAAACAAACTTAAAAAGATCAAACTAATCCAGAGTATGTTATCCAAGCATAGTCGAATTATGTTAGAAGCCAACAGCCAAAAGATAATTAGAAAATCCCTAACTACTTAGAAGTTAAGCAATGCAATTCTAAATAATCTGGGTCAAAGAAGAGCTCAATGGAAAAGAGAAAATATTAATATTCAGAACTAAATAAAAATGGAAATAAAAACTAAAAATGGAAATACAACATATGAAAAGATATGAGATAGATATATTAGATTACAGACTAGATCACAGGTCAAAAAGGAAGGTGGGTTGAAACAAAATTATTGAATATCTATAAGATCTTATTTTTCTCCACAGAGGGCAGACCACCTTAATCTCCTTAATCTAAAGAGGAATTGAGATGACACCAGGGTGGGCTTTCATCCTTTTAAAGACTGATCTATTTTTTTCCTTTCTTTTCTTTTTTTTTTTTTCTGAGACAGTCTGGCTCTGTCGCCCAGGCTGGAGTGCAGTGGTGCTATCTTGGCTCACTGCAACCTCCACTTCCTGGGTTCAAGCGATTCTCCTGCCTCACCTTCCTGAGTAGCTGGTATTACAGGCATGTGCCACCATGCCCGGTTAATTTTTTTGCATTTTTGGTAAAGACTGGGTTTTACCCTGTTGGCCAGGCTGGTCTCAAACTCCTGACCTCAAGTGATTCACCTGCCTCGGCCTCCCAAAGTGTAGGGATTACAGGCATGAGCCACTGTGCCTGACCAATCTGACCTATTTCTGATTTTCCCTTATTTCTAGGGAATTTCCCTTTGGGAGGGATCTCAACTGAAAACCCAGGGTGTTCACGCGTTCCCCTCAGCCTGTGGCTAGCCCTGAAATGGCGTTTTGTTCCTCTGTTCTTGTGAGACCCCTGGAAGCTCTGCTTATCTTAGCCTTGCCACTGCTACTTGCTGCTGGGCTGCCGTTTCTGAGCAGGCAGCTGCTCTCAGGGAAAGGCAGCCCCACACACTGGCCCCACAAGGCCTGTCTGCCTGGGTGCTTCACTGATGTTTTTATATAGATTAAAAAATATTTCCTCCAAGGGAATGGTGGCTCATGCCTGTAATCCCAGCACTTTGGGAGGCCAACCTGGACAGATCACTTGAGGTCAGGAGTTTGACACCAGCCTGACCACCATGGTGAAACCCTGTCTCTACCAAAAATACAAAATCCAGCCAGACCTGGTGGCAGGTGCCTGTAATCCCAGCTACTCAGGAGGCTGAGACAGAATCGCTTGATCCTGGGAGGCGGAGGTTGCAGTGAGCCGAGATAGCACCACTGCACTCCAGCCTGGTGACAGATCGCAAAAAATTTTTTTTAAAAAATATTTTGTCCAGGTTCTCTAGTTGTTGTAAGTGAGAGGACTGATCTGAAATGAGTTACTACACCACTCACCATGAAGTAGAAATCTTCGTGTAGTAAACTTCCGGCAACATGGAAAGTAGCTAATATAGAAAACAATAAATCAAGGAATCAAAAAGAAAACTTGAAAAAGCAATGGAGATAGCTATTATGTATCTGGTTGGGAGAATTTCATATTTGAAAGATATAAATTCTCAATAATTACCTTAGGATATTTATGTGAGTCAAATATAAAGTAAAATATAAAGTATAATAGGATTTGGGGAATAGGAAAATGCACGATTTCCCCATTGGAATAGAAAGTCAAATAATAAACTGAGAGGAATATTTTTAACATATACGGCCAACAAAGGATTTTCGTTTCTACCAGCACTCTTACTAAGCAATAACACTTTGTTTCAAAATCAGCAAAAGACAAGGAAAGGCAATTCACAGGAAGATAGCCAATACTCAAATAATGAAATGTATATGCTTGCTAATAATGAAATAAGTTTTTTCCAAGAGCAATGAGATGCCATGTATCTAAAGTATCTAACTAATCAGAGATGAACAATAAATAATTCCCAGAATTGGTGAGATTGAAGAGAAGTGGCTATTGTCACATTGCTGGTTTACTTGTAAATTGTCTCAGTCCTTTGGGGGAGCATTTTGGCAGCATAGGTTTATCGTCCTAGACTTTTGCCTAGCTTTTACTTAACAATTCCTATCAAGGAATTTATCCCGTGGAAGCAATTGTGGGCTGAGCCAAAAGATGGCTTCAGGACCTGCATGACTGTGCTGTTGGTAATTGAACATTTCTGCATACAATGAAAATGTGTATTATATTAATAGGGGAATGCTGAATTAATAATGCAGCACCCAATCAATGGAATACTGTGGAAATCTTTTATTTATTTATTTATTTTGAGACAGAGTTTTGTTTTGCTCTTGTTGCCCAGGCTGAAGTGCAATGGCGTGATTTCGGCCGTAACCTCCGCCTCCCAGATTCAAGCGATTCTCCTGGCTCAGCCTCCTGAATAGCTGGAATTACAGGCATGCGCCACCATGCCCGGCTGATTTTTGTATTTTTAGTAGAGACAGGGTTTCTCCATGTTGGTCAGGCTGGTCTAGAACTTCTGACTCCAGGTTATCCACCCACCTCGGCCTCTGAAAGTGCTGGGATTGCAGGTGTAAGCCACCACGCCCAGCCGTTTTTTTTTTTTTTTTTTGAGACGGTCTCATTTTGTTGCCCAGCCTGGAGTGATCATGGCTCACTGTGTCCTCAGGGGATTCTCCCACCTCCGCCTTCTGAGTGGCTGGGACTACAGGCATGAGCCATTGCACTTGACTGCAATTCTTAAAATTAATGACGAAAACCTACAGCAACAATCCAGAAAATGCCAACACCTCAGACGAAAGAAACCCAGAGGAGCAGCTGCCCCAGAGCGGCAGGTCAGCTGGGGAGGCCTCAGGAGTACACAGGAATTGAGGAGGTGACAGGACTCCTTGAGACCCCGGACCACACCAGCCCACCTGTCAGCCATGAAGGCCTTCCAGCAGCTTTAGGACTTTCCCCTGCACTGACCCGTCAGCCAACTACGTCTTAACCATCTGCCTCCCTCTCTCTCTCTTATCTCTTCCTCTTGCGTTCACACCCACAATACACACGCGCATCCACACTCATCCACACTAAAAACCACACATTCAAACACACATTCACCCTCTAACTGTCACACATTCATGCACTAACATTAACCGTCTCACAAGCCACTGAGACGGTTCCCCAGGCCACGGTGGCGGTCACTGTGACCCGAGTTGCGACTCGGCGCTCGCGCTTGTGACGCGCCGCTTATGCATGCGCAATGGCGTGCCCAGAGGCCGGCCCCGGTGGTGACGCTCTCTGGCCGCAGCAGCACAGGACAAGGCTGGAGGCCATGCCCGGGGCTGTCCCCTGTGTGCCACAAGCAGCACCGGAGCCCGAGAGCTCTGACCTCCGTCCCTCCTTGAGCCGACTTTCCCGATCGGATCCGCTGGAGGAGGAGGGCGCTTCGACCATGAGGTGGGGGGCACTCGGCACTGCCCTCCTCATTGCTTCCCGGATGGATCGGACGGCGTGGGCCGGGATCGGTCCCATGGGGCCGGAGATTGAGTTTTGATGAGGTGTGGCGGGGGTCGGCAGAACATTCCCCGGCTGCTTGAGCTCACTGCCCCCCTTCGGTCTGGGCCAAACACCAAGGGGCCCTGCCTTGACCTCCAAGTCCAGGGACCCCTGCTTCTCAGCACTGCTGTGGGAGCAGGCCCTGCTGCAGACAGTCCCTGCTCTGCAGAACCGCTGAGACGGTTCCCCAGGTCACAGTGGCGGTTACTGGGACCCGAGTTCCGGCTCAGCGCTCGCGCTTGTGACGCGCCGCTTGCGCATGCGCATTGGCGTGCCCGGAGGCCGGCCGCGGTGTCGGCGCTCTCCGGCCGCAGCCGTACAGGACAAGGCTGGAGGTCGTGCCCGGGGCGGTCCCAGCCAAGGAGGCTGTGTGCCACAAGCAGCACGGGAGCCCGACAGCTCTGACCTCCGTCCCTCCTTCAGCCGACTTTCCCGATCGGATCGGCTATAGGAGGAGGGAGCTTCCGAGCGTTAGGTGGGGGGCACCCGGGACTGCCCTCCACATTGCTTCCGCGATGGGTCGGACCGCGTGGGCCGGGATCGGTCCCATGAGGCCGGAGGTTCAGTTT